>JACEEZ010007439.1:170000-309362 GCA_016584305.1 Chionoecetes opilio
CCTCACTCTCTCTGTTATCTTTCAGTCCAACGTATCGTGTTATCTTTAGTATATTCGTGTTGTGCTTCCTCCTCTTTCTGCTAGCCTTGTCTCTCTCTCTGTCTCTGTAGCTCACTCGTGCGGGAAAAATGCTTCAAAAATGCTTTATCTAGCTCGCTGCCTCTTTCACAGTCTCTCTCCGTGTCACTGGGTCTCGTCACCTCACTGTACCCCCGCGTCGTCCCTCCAGCACTGCCCGTGAGGCACTGAGGGGCGCGCTAGGCCGTGAGGGGGAGGGCGGGACAGTGGCGGAGAGTATCCGTTCCGCAGCGGGCCAGAACCACCACTGCCGGGGCGCGCACAGCCACACACTCACACGCCTCCACAACGGGGCTGGCTGGGGCGCTCTCTCTCTCTCTCTCTCTCTCTTGTTTTCATTTTCTCTCTCTCTCTCTCTCTCTCTCTCTCTCTCTCTCTCTCTCTCTCTCTCTCTCTCTCTCTCTCTCTCTCTCTCTCTTTTGCGTTTTACCATCTGAATGCATCGTTTGTCCCAATGTCCACTAAAGTAACTGTTACTGTTAAAGCCACCACTGGAATCATTACTGTTAGTACTGTTATTCTAGCCACCTCTACTACTGCCACTTTTGATATTGATACTGATGTTAACACCACTGTTAGTATCACTACTCTTGATGCTATTGTTGCTTCAGCTGTTTAATTGTTCTTACCACCAGCACTGATAATGATAACCGCAGTAATTATGCTCATTCATTTAGATTACTATTTTTATGATATTAGCAGTGGTAATGGGGAGAGCAGAAATAGCCCAACACTCTCTCTCTCTCTCTCTCTCTCTCTCTCTCTCTCTCTCTCTCTCTTCTCTCTCTCTCTCTCTCTCTCTCTCTCTCTCTCTCTCCTCTCTCGTCTCTCTCTCTCTCTCTCTCTCTCTCTCTCTCTCTCTTCTCTCTCTCTCTCTCTCTCTCTCTCTCTCTCTCCTCTCTCTCTCTCTCTCTCCTCTCTCTCTCTCTCTCTCCTCTCTCTCTCTCTCTCTCATCTCTCTCTCTCTCTCTCTCTCTCTCTCTCACTCTCTCTCTCTCTCTCTCTCTCTCTCTTCTCCTCTCTCTCTCTCTCTCTCTCTCTCTCTCTCTCTCTCTCTTCTCTCTCTCTCTCTCTCTCTCTCTCTCTCTCTCTCTCTCTCTCCTCTCTCTCTCTCTCTCTCTCTCTCTCTCTCTCTCCTCTCTCTCTCTCTCTCTCTCTCTCTCTCGCTTTAAGTAACACAATAGTATTCGATTTTGCAATAACATAGTTGCATTGGCACAGAAACATCGATATTTATTAGTTGTAATATTGAGATAATAAAGCCAAAGTAACAGGCGATAATGATGAAGGTTTTATTGTCAACACTTTTAACACACTGTCATTGAAACAATTAACATTATTTATATTCAATTGTTGTCCGTTTACATTTTAAACCGACTTTTTTTAGGTCAAAGCGAATGCGGGAAAATGCCTGTATAAGTGTGTGTTCTGTGTGTAAGTATAAGTATAAGTATGTATAAGTGTGTGTCTGTATAGTGTTATAGTGTGTGCCCTTGTAACACTCATGGGCCGCGCTTCACCTGGCCACTCCCACGCTGGCCCCATCACAGGTAGGCAGGGAGGAGCCGCTTCGAAGGGCATAAAAAGTTGACAGAATGAGAAGAAAAAAAACGGAAATCGTAGACATCGACGGAAAAGGTGCTAGTGTGACGGCGCCTTTAACCCTTCACGCCCAGATCTTTCCTTTGCCATATAAAAGTGTATGTTGTCGAGCCATGAAATTACGAAAAGTAACTGAATATACCAAATTAGTTAGTGGACAAGATACTAAACAGGTCATAGCTAGAACACATTGCTTATATTCACTTAAAATCGTCTAATGGTACCCAAATTACAATGGAAATCACGTTCTGGGCCTCAAGGGGTTAATAAGTTGACCATTCTAAAACGTTGAAGCTTCTAAAGGCGTTGAGAAAAATGTAAATAAATAGCAATTGAATACAAATAATGGTAATTGTTTCAACGACAGTGTGTTAAAAGTGTGCTGACGATAAAACCTTCATCATTATAACCTGTTACTTTGCTGTTATAATCTCAATCAAGATCTGTAGACTTTTAACCCCTTCACGCCCAGATCTTTCCTTTGCTATAAAAAATTGTATGTTGTCGAGCCATAAAATTACGAAAACTAACTGAATATACCACATTAGTTAGTTAATAAGGATACTAAACAGGTCATATCTATAAAACATTGCTTAGATTCACTTAAAATCGTCTAATGTACCCAAATTACAATGGAAATTACGTTCTGGGTCTCAAGGGGTTAATAGTATAGTAGTATTTAATAATTGAGTAAAATTGAGTATAGTAGTAATAGTATAGTAGTACATAGTAGGGGAGAGTAGGGCAGGTTGCATTGTGGGTAGGTTGCATCATTGCCTCTAACTCGCATGTTGTCACACGTACATCGTCTTAATACTACTACTACTACTACTACTACTATAAACTACTACTACTACAACTACAACAATAATAATAATAAAAAAAGTTAATGCGAGTTAGAGGCAATGATGCAACCTACCCTCGATGCAACCTGCCCCGCTCTCCCCTACTACTACTCCTACCACTACTACTACTCCTACTACTACTACTACTACTACCACTACTATTACTCCTACTACTACTACTACTACTACTACCACTACTATTACTCCTACTACTACTACTACTACTACTACTACTACTACTACTACTACTACCACTACACTACTACTACTACTACTACTACTACTACTACTACTACTACTACTACTATAAACTACTACTACTACAACTACAACAATAATAACAATAAAAAAAGTTAATGTGAGTTAGAGGCAATGAAGCAACCTACCCTCGATGCAACCTGCCCCGCTCTCCCCTATAGGACAGCATGTCTATTAATTTTGATCTCAATATTGCAACTAAAAAAATCGAGTTTCTGTACCAATAAAAATTATCGCACAAAAACTAAGAACACGTGAGGATTTTAGCTGGCTAAAGATAAGCATTGTTTTTCCTGTTTTTAATTTTTTTACAGGTGAGGTTATATGCAAGCAGCGTAAGGGGACCTTGACGCGTTTCTTTTTTATTATGACCTCTCTCTCTCTCTCTCTCTCTCTCTCTTTTCCCCCTTCTCTCCCCTCTCTCTCTCTCCTCCCCCTTCTCTCCCCTCTCTCTCTTCTCCCCTCCTTCTCTCTCTCTCTCTCTCTTCCGGGTAAGATTTTGTACGCACATAAAGTGGTTGCTTGCTGATTTACTTATAAGAGAGAGAGAGGAGAGGAAGGAGAGAGAAGAGAGAAGAGAGAGAAGAGAGGAGAGAGAGAGAGAGAAGAGAGGAGAGAGAGAAGAGAGGAAAAGAGGGAGAAGGGGAGCCAGGGAAAAAAATAATGTAAATAACCGGAAGCGAAAAAAGATTGCTGATTTCTTGATGATAAAATTTAAATCAGAACAATAATGACAACACACACCCACCCACACACACAAAACACACACCAAACCACACACACCCCCACACACACACACCACACACGCACACACACACCAAAACCCACCCGCACGCCGCACGCACGCCGAAAACCACCACGCCCCCACCAAACAACACACACACAAAAACACACACCAAACACACACACAACACACACAACACCCCACCCCAAAAACCACACACACCCCAAACACACACACAAAACACACACCACACACAAGAAGGAAAGAGAACCACACCCCACAAAACAAAACACCACACACAAAAAACCACACACACACACCACCCCAACACACGCTTTTGCCTTAAAGCTGCCTATAAAGGACACACGGGACCCTCTTTTACCTGCCAGGAAAACCCTGCCTCCTGCTCTTTTCCTCCTCCTCCTCCTCCTCCCCCTCCTCCTCCTCCCCTCCTCCCCCTTTCCCTCCCCTCCTCCTCCTCCTCTCCTCCTCCTCCCCCCCTCCTCCTCCTTCCTCCCCCCCTTCTCCTTCTCCTTTCTCCTCCTCCTCCCCCTCCTCCCCCTCCTCCCTCCTCCTCCCCCCCCCCTCCCCCTTCCTCCTCCTCGTCCTCCCCTCCTTTCTTTTGTCTTGACTTGAGTTCAAAGAAAGGGGCTAACAACCCGAGTGATTTCGATTTTTACTCTCTCCCCCCCCCCTCCTCTCTCTCTCCTTCTCCTCTCTCTCTCTCTCTCCCCCCTCTTCTCCTCCTCTTTCCCTCTCTCCCCTCTTTTTCCTCCCTCTCTCTCTCTCCTCTCTCTCCTCTCCCTCCTTCCCCCCTTTCTCTCTCTCTTTCCCCCCATTTCTCTCTTCTCCCCCCACTCTCTCTCTCCCCTTCTCTCCTCCGTCTTTTCTCTCTCCTTTTCCTCTCTCTCTCTCTCAAACTTTACCCTTATTTTTTTCCCCACTGTGCTTTACAACTTTCCTCACCCCCTCTTTTTTTTTCCCTCCTTCCTTGTTTACTTTCTTCCCTTTTTCTTTCAACTCCATTGTAGGTGGGTTTTTTTTTTTTTTTTATTTTCCTTCTCTTCCCTTTATCCATTTTTTTTTTTTTTTTCCCCTTCTCTCTCTCTTCTCTCTTTTCCCTCTCTCTCCCCCCCTCTCTTCTCTCTCTCTCCTCTCCCCCTCTCCTCTTCTCTCCCCCTCTTCTCTCCCCCTCTCTCTCTCTCTCTCTCTCCCCCTCTCTATTCTCCTCTTCCCCCCTCTCTCTCTCGTTCTCTCTCTCTCCCCCCCTTCCCCCCTTTTTCCCTTCCTTGGGTTTGGCTAAGTTCCCCCTCTTCTCGTCTCCCCCAAATCTCTCTCTCTCTCTCTCTCTCTCTCTCTCTCCTCTCTCCTCCCCCTTCTCCTCTCTCTCTTTTTCTCTCTCTCTCTCTCTGTTAAAAGACTTAGATTTTTTACTTTCCTCTTTTGTTTTTTGAGGAAAGCAGAGAGAGGGAGGGGGGAAGAAAGGAAAGAAGAAGGGGGAGAAGGGGAAAAGGGAAAAAGGAAAGAAGGGGGGGAAGAGGAAAAAAGAGGGGAAGAGGAAAAAGAAGGGGGGAAGAAGGAGGAGGAGAGGAAGAAAAGGGAGGAAAGAGGAGGAAAAAAGGAGAAAAAGGGAGGAGGAAAAGGGGAAGAAGAAGGAGGAGGAAAGGAAGAAAAGGGGGAGGAAAGGGAAGAAAAAGGGGGAGGAAGAGGAAGAAGGGGGGGGGGAGGAAGAGGAAAAGAAGGGGGAGGAAGGGGAAAGAAAAGGAGGGGAAGAGGAAAAAAAGGGGGGGGGGAAGGGGAAGAAGAAGGGGGGGAAGGGGAAAGAAGAGGAGGGGGAAGAGGAAAAGGGGGAGGGGAAAGAGGAAAAGAAGGAGGAGGAAAGGAAGAAAAGGGGGAGAAGAGGAAGAAGAAGGGGGAGAAGAGAAAAGAAGGAGGAGAAAAGGAAGAAGGGGGGGAAGAGGAAAAGAAGGGGGGAGGAAGAGGAAAAAGGGGAAGGAAGGCCAGCAGGGAGGGTGCAATGAATGAAAAACAAAGAGAAAAAACGAATTATGAAAAGAGGGGCGAGGGGGGGGTGGGGGGAGAAGAAGGTTTCCGTTCTATACATATAGGGAAGGGAAGGGAAGGGGGAAAGGAATTTGGGGTCAAGACAGCCCAGGCGGAAAACGAGAACGAGGGGGTTTAAAGGTTCTTTAGTGCCCGGGTGAGCTCTCTCTCTCTTCTCTCTCTCTCTCTCTCTCTCTCTCTCTCTCTCTCTCTCCCCCTCCCCCCCCCCCCCCCCCCCCCCGCTCTCCCCCGCTCTCGTCTGCTCCCCCTCATCTCTCTTTCCCCCTCCCCCGCTCTCCTCCCCTCTCTCTTTCTCTTCTCTCGTCTCTCTCTCTTCCTTTTCCCCCCTTTCGCTCCCTCTCTCCTCCCCCTCCCTTTTTTTTTTTTTTAAATATATATATATAAAATATATATATATATATATATATATATATATATATATATATATATTAATATATATATATATATAATATATATATTTTCTAAGGTGCTCCATATCGTTCCTTTCTCCTCTTTTCTCAATTTCGCCTCCAAAACACTCATAAATGGGTTACTGTGATTCCAAAGAAGGATTTGGAGTAAACCCGAACACCAAAAAATTTAGATTTGGTGGTGGGGGGTGGTTGGGGTGGTGGGGTTTTTGGGTGGTGTAGTGGTGTGGTAGTGGTGGTGGTGGGTGGTGGTGGTGATGGGGGTGGGGGTTTTTAGTGGTGGTGGGGGTGGTGGTGGTGGTGGGGGTGGCTGTGGTAGGTGGTGGTGGTGGTGGCGGTGTGGCTGGGGGTGTGGTGGTGGGGGGTGGGGGTGGTGGTGGTGGTGGTGGTGGTAGTGGAGTGGAGTGGTGGTGGTGGGGGGTGGGGGTGGTGGTGGGGGTGGTGGTGGTAGTGGTGGGGGTGGGGGTGGTGTGGTGGTGATAGTGGTTTGTGTAGGGTGGTGGGGGTGGGGGGGTGGTGGAGGGGATTGGTAGTGGTGGTGGGTGGTGGGGTGGTGGGGGGTGGTGGGGGGTGGTGGCTGGGTGGGGTGGTGGTGGTGTGGTGGGGTGGGGGTGGTATGGTGGTAGTGGGGGGGGGGTGGTGGTGGGGGTGGGGGTGGTGGTGGGGGTGGTAGGGGTGTGGTAGTGGGTGGTGGTGGGGTGGTGGTGGTGGTTGCTGGGTAGTTGTGTGGTGTGTGATGGTGGTGGTGGTGGGTGGCTGTGGTAGTGTGTTGTGGTGGTGGGGCTGTGGTAGTGATGTGTGATGTGTGTGGTGGGGTGGTGGGGTGGTGGTGTGGTGTGGTGCTTGTGGTGTTGTTGGTGTGGGTGGTGGGTGGTGATAGTGTTGCTGGTGTGGTGGCTGGGTTGGTGGTGGGGCGTGGTAAGTGTGGTGGTTGGTGGTGGTGGTGGTGGTGTATGGTAGTGGTGTGGGGTGGTGGTGGGGTGGTGGGTTGTGAGTGGTATTGGTGGCTGTGGCGGTGGTGGCGTGGTGGTTGTGTTGGTGGAGTGAGTGGTGGTGGTGGTGTGGTGGTGGGTTGGTGTTGGTGTGGTGGTGTGGTGGTGGTGTAGTGGTATGGTGCTGTGTGGTGGTGGTGGGGTATGATAGTGTGGTGGTGTTGTTGTTGTGTGGTGGTGTTGGGTGGTGGTGGTGGTGGTGGTGATGTAGTGGGGGTGTGTGGTGGTGACTGGTAGTGTGGTTGTGATGGTGTGGTTGTTGGTGTTGGTGGGTGTAGTGTGGTGGTCGTGTGGTGTTTGGTGTCGTGGTAGTGGTGGTGGTATTGGTGGGTGTGTGGTATTTGTTGGTGTGGTGGTTGTGTGGGTGGTGTTTGGTGTGGTGTGTGGTGTGGTGTGTGGTGGGGTGGTGTAGGGTGGTGTGGTGGTGGTGTTGTTTGGTGATAATTTGAAGTGGTGGTGATTTCTTCAATATTTTCTTCTCTTTAGTCTTAATCCTCTTCTTTATGTAGTTCTTTTCCTCCTTTTTGTTATTCTTTTCCTCCTTCTTGTCTTGCTACCAATTGTTTGATGCAAATAGAATTGGTTGTTAGATGCTTATATTGTAGTGTGTATATTTGTACTAAAAATGTAATACGTGTTGATTGCGGAGGTTGTGTTTATACTCGGTATTGTAATAATAATATATAGTGGCTATAATGGTAGTGTCATATCATCATCATTACCATTATTATCATAGTTACTATCATCGTCGCGAATGAGATCAGTTTTTGTAGCAGCACTCATAGACATAAAAGATTATAGGTTCTCTCTCTCTCCTCTTCATCTCAATCTCCCCCCCCCCCTCTCCTCTCTCTCTCTCCTCTCGCTCTCATCCTTCTCTCCTCGTCTCTCTCTCGCTCGCTCTCTACTCTCTCTCTACTTCTCGTCCTCTTCCACCGCTCCTCCTTCGTCTCTCGCTCTCTTCTCGCTCTCCCTCTCTCTCTTCTCTCTCTCTCTCTCTCTCTCTCCCCTCTCTCATCTCTCTCCTCTCTCTCTCTCCCTCTCTCTCGTCTCTCTCTCTCTACCTCTCTCTCTTCTCTCTCTCTCTCGTCCTCCTCCTCATCTCTCTCTCTCCTCTCTTCGTCTCTGCTCTTTCTCTCTCTCCTCCTCTCTCCTCCTCTCTCTCTCTCGTCTCGTCTCTCTCTCCTCTCTCTCTCTCTCTCTCTCTCTCTCTTCTCTCGCTCGTCTCTCTCTCTCCTTCTCTCCTCTCTCCTCTCTCTCTCTCTCGCTCTCTGTGTGTGTGTGTGTGTGTGTCCGTGTGTCTGAGGGGGATGGGAGTGCAAGGGGCGGAAGGATGAGGTGTAAGCGAGGTGGTGACGGTCTGTGAGGATGAGAGAGAAGAGCAGAGGGCAAGGACTAAAGGAGAGGCGGGTGTCTGGGCGCCGGGCCGGGAAAAAAGCAGAGCGGTCGATCATTCATTTACCTCTAGAATAAGTTTATTTTCATCACCAACTATTCCTCTCGTAGTAATTCCAAGTATATTTTCATTATAGAATATTTTTCAGCATATTTCGTCATTTAATATTCCTGATGCACTGATTTTTGAAGCGTATTTTCATCACAATATTTCCTCTCGTAGTGATGAATGGAAGCGAGGAAATTTACTTCCCTGCAAAAAAAAAAAAATAAGAAGAAAAATAATAATAATAATAAGTGAAAGGATATGTATTTCTATCAAGGTTTTTTACAGTGCCACTTGATGACTCCATTAGTAAGTGTTGGGTGGGCATTAATTATACTCTTGTGTTGCCTTATTACCATCACGTGACCCATTTCCAAGACATTTCATGCAAGACATTTCCAAGACATTTTTCATTTTTTCCCGTTTTCCCTTGCCGGCGCTTAACTGACTGACCTGCTGACTTAACTGCCTAACTGACTAACTGACTGACCTGCTGACTTAACTGCCTAACTGACTAACTGACTGACCTGCTGACTTAACTGCCTAACTGACTAACTGACTGACCGCCTCGCCCAGGAATTAACTAGCTGAGATTCTACACAAGACTGCTCGCCGAGGTTCTTATCTGTATTACCTTTGTCAACAATTCACGTGTGATTAGAGGGCGTATGGTCCCGGAGGGAAAACACGGGGCTGGAGGCGGGCTCTTCAAACAATTTTATGATAATGGCTGCGATTGGCCCGGCTCTTCGTATTCAAGGTGGTCATTGGCCAGGGAAAATAGTGTGTATTCTGTCTAGTGGATTTACGGGTTGCTTTCTGGGGGGTTTTCCTTTCATGTTTCGTCTTGTTAAAAGGGTTATTACGTGTGTGTGGAAGCGCCTGTGTTTGTCCTGTGCAGTGTAATCATAAATAAGACAAGTAATTCATCGATATAAAGTTAAACAAAGTGACATATGCACGAAAATTTATGATTCTTATGTAGCCACTGGGACCGGAATTTCTATTGAGCAATCCTTCGTGCAGGTAGAAAATGAGCGCGTTTAAGCACTATTAAGGATAAAAGTGCCTCTTGAAAGCTATCCAGATGAACATTACGTATAGTGTCTGACGGCTAAAGAGACACCTCCTTCATGTAATACTTAGTAATAATAAGCTAATATTCTTATCTTTTATATTCTCTTACTGTCTTCCTTATTGGGACTGGCAATTTAGCGGGGTTTATGTTACTTCTGGGTTTTTTGCCCTTGGCCAGTCCTTTGTGATGTGAAAAATATAATAATGATAATAATAATATTTACCTAAAAACACCTGTGCCTGTGGTCTGCTCGAGCTTACCAGGTGGGTGAGTGATGTACCTTTCAATCCAATGACCGCCAATCAATCTCCATCCTCACCGAAACCACCTCCGAGCACGTGACTAGGAGGGAGGGAGGCAGGAGGCAGGGAAGAGATGGATGAGACTCGTCTATCATTAGCTCACCCAAGACATGCATCAGAATAAAGAGAGGAAGGAAGCCTATGTATCAAGTTAATGTGAAGATATTAGCCTGAAATTCATGTGTGTGTGTGTGTGTGTGTATGTGTGTATGTGTGTGTGTGTGTGTGTGTGTGTGTGTGTGTGTGTGTGTGTGTGTGTGTGTGTGTGTGTATGTGTGTGTGTGTGTGTGTGTGTGTCACCAAATGGCTTAGGAAACGCAAACTTTAAACACAAGACCTAGCATGGAAAAAAAGAAAACCACAATGAAAGATGAAAGCAAAGACGAAAAATAGTCATGACTTCGAATATTCAGTGGTTCCTCTCTCACCATATATCACGAGGCCAGGTAGACCACTCCATATTTTGTACCTGTCTAGTGTGTCCTGCCCTTGACACGCAATCACCCATACATCAGGATAACATCACGCTCAGAAGGACAGTCACTTTGAACATATCACGAACCCTTGGTGGTAGTAGTAGTAGTAGTAGTAGTAGTAGTAGTAGTAGTAGTAGTAGTAGTAGTCGTAGTAATAGTAGTCGTTAGTAGTATTGTAGTAGTATAAGTCGTAGTAGTAGTAGTAGAGTAGTAGTATAGTAGTAGTAGTCGTAGTAAGAAGTAGTAGTACGTCGTATAGTAGTAGTCCGTATAGTAGTTAGTAGTAGTTAGTATAATAGTATGTAGTAGTAGTAGTTGTAAGTAGTAGGTAGTAGTAGTCAGTACGTAGTATAGTAGTATAGCATTTTAGTAGTAGTAGTAGTAGTAGTAGTAGTAGTAGTAGTAGTAGTAGTAGTAGTAGTAGTAGTAGTAGTAGTAGCAGCAGTATAACCACAGTGGTAGTAGAAGCAGCAACTTTAACAACAGTATCAATATCTTTATCATCGTTACTATCTACTATCATCATTATTATTATTTGTATTGAAAATTATGATTATATACATGACTGTGCTTCGAGGCCGACATAGGAGAAAGATGCGTAGTAATCAACCTTTTTTTATATACCAAGGTGTCACTTCACGATCCAATAGCCAAAGCCCCACGCTTATCCTCCTCCTCCTCCTCCTCCTCCTCCTCCTCTCCTCCTCCTCCTCCTCTTCCTCCTCCTCCTCTCCTCCTCCTCCTCTCCTCCTCCTCCTACTCCTCCTCCTCCTCCTCCTCCTCCTCCTCCTCTCCTCCTCCTCCTCCTCCTCCTCCTCCTCCTCCTCCTCCTCCTCCTCCTCCTCCTCCTCCTCTCAAGCCACCTCATCTTCTCGTGCTATTTATATGAGACACGATCAATAGCGTGAAAGGAGGAAGATAGAGGAGAAGAGTGCAAGGGTGGAAAAAGAGAGAGAGAGGAGAGAGAGA
Organism: Chionoecetes opilio; assembly: GCA_016584305.1. NCBI lineage: Eukaryota > Metazoa > Arthropoda > Malacostraca > Decapoda > Majidae > Chionoecetes > Chionoecetes opilio. The sequence continues at coordinate 181,240 of JACEEZ010007439.1, forward strand.
GAGAGAGGAGATGAGAGAGCGAGAGGAGAGAAGAGAGAGGAGAGAACGAAAGAGAGAGAGAGATGAGAGAGAGAGAGAGAGAGAGAGAGAGAGAGGAGAAGAGATAGAGAGAGAGGGGAGAGATTAGAGCAGAAGGGCAGGCAGGCACAACTTATGTTACAATTCCACTTCTTCCAACGCTTTCTCTCTCTCTCTCTCTCGTCTCTCTCTCCTCCTCTCTCCCTCTCTCTATCTCTCCCGAGTCATCTCTCTCTCCTCTCTCTCTCTCTCTCTGCTCACCCCCTCACACCATCTTCTATCTTCATTAAGTTTTTTTTTAGTTTCCTTTCCAAATCCCTTTTTGTTTCTTTGTCCACCATTCTCACATTTTGCTTTTCTCCTTTCCTCTTCCCATGTATCACAGCCTCTGAGTTTCCTTTCTTATTTTTTTGCCTCATATCCTTTCTACAACTTAATCTTTCCTTGTTTCTTACTCTCTTTAATCCTTGTTTCCTTTTCGTCCCTGAATTCAGACATTACCTCGTTACGTATATATAGCAGCTATCTGGTTTTGTAGTTAAGGTTATTTAGAGCTCATTTTTGTATTGCTAGTAGTTGAAAGGCAGCGGTAGGAACGAGATTAGGATTGTAGTAGATATGATAATGGTAATAGTAGTGGTTAGTTAGTTAGTTAGTTAGTTAGTTAAGTGTGGTTAGTCAAGATTGTTTTAGTTATTTGTTATTTTAGTGAGTTTTTTTGTGTTGCTTGTGTTTTTTGGTATAGTATGTGTGTTTGTTTGTTTGTTTTCCGTTTATTTACATGTCTGTTTGTCTATCGATCTGTTTTGTTCTCTCTCTCTCTTCTCCTCTCTCTCCTTCCTCTCTTCTTCTCTCTCCTCATTCTCTCTCTCTCTCTCTCTCTCCTCTCTCTCTCTCTCTCTCCTCCTCTCTCTCTCTCTCTCTCTCTCTCTCTCTCTCTCTCTCTCCTTCTCTCTCTCTCTCTCTCTCTTCTCTCTTAGTCTCTCTCTCTCTCTCTCTCTCTCTCTCTCATCTCTCTCTCTCTCGCTCTCTCTCCTACTCTCTCTCTCTCTCTCTCTCTCTCCTCGCCATTTTTCAGTCCTCCGTATCAAAGTGGGCTAGATGCCTCGATGCATTAAATACCAATTTTATTCATTCGGAACCGTCTCATTATACAAACGGACGCGCCTTCGTTATAAGCCCGGCGTCCGTGATTGGCTGGCCTGTCCATTTATCTGTCTATTGTGAAATTTAGGTTAGCATCGTAATCATTTGGACACTTTATATATCGTTATTCAAAAGAGAAAAAGGGGTATTCAGTACTATTATCTCTCCTCTCTCTCTCTCCTCTCTCTCTCTTCTCCTCTCTCTCTCTCTCTCTCTCTCTCTCTTCTCTCTCTCTCTCTCTCTCTCTCTCTCTCTCTCTCTCTCTCTCTCTCTCTCTCTCTCTGTATTTTTTTGCTATATCGTTTTTTATTTAAGTTCGTGTGTGGTTTTTCGTCCCTTGTGATTTAGGATGCAGTGAATAATAAAAAAAAAATATATAATAATAAAGTGAAAAATATTGTTCTCCCCTTATCAGATATTTTCATTTTCAGCAATCACTTTTTTTATTGTAATTTTTTTCTACATATGATTTGAGTTATATGGTCACATTCTCTCTTTCAATCTGGTTTTCCTTGCACTACGGATCGTAAACTCGTCTTTCATGTATCTATTATAAGGATGAGCTCTTTAATGTTTGAAGTTTTATTCTCTAGCCATTTCAAACTTTTTGCTTTCATCTTCAGTAAGGAGCCTCAAACCTTTCCTCAACTCTCCTCCGTCCCTCTTTATCTTGTATCTGATCATGAGTTTCGATTCCACAAACAATACTCTGTTAACGAATTTCGACTTTTCAGCTGAGTTTGTTATCTTAGAAAACTTGGGCGAAACTTTTTACTGTCTCATATTGTTTCGATAGACTTTTAGTAGAAACTTTTTATATGTTTCCAGACTTCCCTTTCCGTGGTAATCTGCTAGTTTTGTTGTTCTACCGGAATTTGTTCTTTGGTCTCTCTCTTCTCTCTCTCTCTCTCCAATCTCTCTCTCTCGTTCTCTCATCCCTCGTCTCTCTCATCTCCTCTCTCTCTCTCTCGCCTCTCTTTCTCGTCGTCTCTCTTCTCTGTCTCATTCTCTCTCTCTCTCTCGATATCTCTCTCCTCCTCTCTCTCTCTCTCTCTTTCCCTCTCCCTCTCCCTCTCTCTCATCTCTCTCCTCGTCTCTTCTCTCTCTCCATCTCTCCTTCCTACTCTCTCTCTCTTCTCTCTCCTCTCTTCGTGCCTCTCGCTCTCCTCTCTCTCTCTCTCTCTCTCTCTGTGTGGTAATGTCACGTATCCCTATAGCAAAATATAAAAATAGGTGAAAGAAAAGTACACCGATAGTCGATATTTAGCAACAATCTTGGATAAAACCTTTATTGACATTATACTAATTACAAAAATCTTGGATAAAAGGAAATCTACCTGTGTGATAGTTATCTACCTGCATGAGAGCTTTAAAAGGAGGCTGGATAATTCATGGATGGGGATGAAAGGTTGCAGGTAGTGTTAAGTAACAGGAACTACCACATGTAGGTCTCACGGCCTCTTGCAGCTTCCTTATTTGTTTATGTTCTTATAGTTATGTTTTTCTATCTGTTGCAGGTGGCGGCGTAGTTAAGGAGGAGGAATTTTGCCCGGAGAACGAGCGTCGCAAGTCGTGTGTGAGGGTCGTTCTGAAGGCCCTTGAGGAACATATGAAGGAGGAACTCGGAGAAAGGGAGAATGAGGAGCGACAAGTGTTAAGTAGGAAACAGAGCTGGGGAAGAGAAGTGAAGAGACAGAAGGCGACGAAGAGCTAAGAAAGACTGCGAAGAAGTGGAGAGCTGGGGAAGAGAAGTAAAGAGACAGAGAAGGCGACGAAGAACTAAGAAAGACTGCGAAGAAGTGGAGAGCTGGGGAAGAGAATTAAAGAGACAGAGAAGGCGACGAAGAACTAAGAAAGACTGAGAAGAAGTGGAGAGCTGGGGAAGAGAATTAAAGAGACAGAGAAGGCGACGAAGAACTAAGAAAGACTGCGAAGAAGTGGGGGACAAGTAGTAGAATAGTTGTAATGCAGCAGAGCAACGACAGCCAGTGCGAAGTGGTGGAAGGTAAAGAAAACGCTGGAGACGGAAGTGGGAATCGACCAACAGCCTCTCAGAATGTGTCCTTTACCAAGCCGGTTTGCCAGTACCTACTACATGCCAGAGAATTTTTCGCACTCTTCGCTTCCCACTCCACCGCCTCCTCTACTTCTTCTTCCTCCTCCTTGGATGTCAATAAACCAAGTGGAGAAACTGAAGTGTCTCACCCATCAGACTCGAGGAGAACTCAGAAGGGAGGAACAGAAATGGCATATACACAAGACACACAAAAAAGGAATGTAGAAGTAATAGAAAGAGAAGGAAATTTAGAAAACGCAGTGGAGACAGAATACACAGAACGTGAAGAAATAGAAACAAAGATAGGAGAAGAATTGGAAGATGAAAGAGAAGAAGAAGAAGGAAGACAAGAAGAGGAAGGGAATTCAGATGCTTCTTGTATTCAGCCAATGCGAGGTCGGGTGTGTGAGTACCTGGACCCTGCATCTCGTCAACCAGGCATTACACCCGTCTGTGATTTCTTAGCTCCACCTTAATCTTGTCCTGGAGCCCCAAAAATCTGGCCCAATTACGAATCCACTCGACACACACAAAGAAACATCGAGTATACATCTCATCCCACCTGATCCAGTTAATGATGTATCCTCTTACACGAACAATCAATCTGAATCACCGAATAATCCACTTGACCTTAGCAATATTCCACCTGGCTTACCTCATTACCTATCTACAATAAAGCACAGTCCACCTGAAGCGTCTAATGATATATATGACGCACTAAGCTCACGCAGGGACCTATCCACGCCATCCTGTAGTCCTCGTGCTGTAGACTCTTCAAAAGGCGATACTTATCATCCTCAAGAGTCGAACATGAATACTACTTGTGATTATGTGGAACGTTGCAACACTGATTTCAGATGCGACTTTCTTCATCAACCCTCATCATCCTCTACGACCATCAGCACCTCTGTAACCTCTACTGTTAACCCCACTACCACTACTATAAATGACCCTGCCTCCATTACAAGCACCACTACAATTTCAACCGCTTCTCCCCATCTCCAGAAAAATTGCCCTTTGAACATTACCACCACTGCCAACACCACTACTATGAAGTGTCCATACCTTCAAGATAGACGTGTTACCACCACTACTACCACTGTCAACACCACAAACACCATCAATACCCCTGCTACGACTGACATGATTAACACCACCACCACAACCAACAACAACAACGATAATAAAAGATGTCAGTATCTCCAACGCATCATAACTACAACTCCCACCACCGTCACCACCGCGATTATCTGTCAATACCTCAACAGCAACACCACCACCACCACCACCAATAACATCAACAACAACGACAGACCCACAACAGTAGCCACCACCACAATCACACCCCACCACAACCACAACCACCACCACAGCGTCGCCAGTCCTCAAGGAAACCAAGAATCACAAGCAAAACACAAAAACAGCCATTTAGAGGGTAACAGCTTCAAGTACGAGCGTTGTGCAGCCACTACAGAGCAAGATTCGAGCAGCTTTGCAAACTTCGTGCCCATGGAGACCAACGTGAAGGTCTTCCATAGGTCTGGGGGCGTCGCGCGGGCTCAAGGACGTGTTGGGCAAAGGCTAGAGAAGTCCAACCTATCCGACGAGGCAGCTGACGAAGGCCGAGTCAATATTTTGCCATTAGAGGCGAGGGGCGGCGGGCGCTCTGCAAACAGTGGACATCTGGCGGAGTCTCCCATCGAGGATTCTGTCGCCAGCAGGACATCTCGCACAGGCGCCGCGAACTGGACCCATAGATGTGATTATCTTCGAACGTCTTGTGTCGCCACTACTACTACTACTACTACTACTAACTACTACTACTACTACTACTACTACTACGGGTTATAACAAGAGTCCAGATTATATATGGACCTCTGTATCATCCACCAAAGAAAATGGTCTCGTTTCCAAAAAAGTTTCGAAAAGAGTTGCCCTGGAAACCAACCCCAACCTATTTTCTCTTGCCCTCCCTCCTTCGGCCGCCAATCACCGCCTCGCAGCTGCCGGTACTGAAAGTCACAACTCATCCTCGACACGTCAACCTCTCGACTCTGGCCTAAAAGACGACTTCACAAAGAGAAATACCAGAAAAACATCCCTACTGAAGGAGAGAACATGTCAAGGAATCACTTTTATTCTGTTGCTAAAAATAATCGGAAAGAAAACAGGAATTCCCCGAAAGGTCGTCTCATAGAAAACCGTGAGAGTGAGTGGCAGAAGCTCGCTGACTCAGGGAAAGGAAGCCCGCGCCTCACGCTGAACAAGGATGCAGAGGTCGGCTCATCTTCTAAAACTGTCGAAGTAAACGAGCACGTTCATCCTAAGAATAAAAGCGGCGGCGTCTGCCACTACCTCCACGACCCCTCAGCCAAAGCCACTAAACCAAGGCGCCTCACTTGCGAATTTTTAGAAAAAACTTATAGATATATCGGCAATTCCAGAGGATCTAAGGGACCAGAAGAGGAGGAGGAAGAGAAATGTAAAGAGGATTACAAGGCAGCGCAGCAGAGGTCCCTGGGTAACAGTCAAACGGAATTAGATGATAACAAGCCACCAGCCATCGTTAAGAGGACAGCTGGCGACGGTACCAAATGCACGAGTCAGTCTCGCCAAGGATTTTATGAATCATGTCTCTCCTATCGATGCGCGGGTGATGCTGTATTCACACACTTCAATGGAAGTACAAACTCTGTCCAGACTAACAGCGGTCACGAAGGGGATCCGAGGAGGGAGTGGACGCCAGGGCCAGGCGAGCCCCTCTCGAATGTCCATGGTGGCGAGGAGGCAGCAGCGGCCTCGAGGGGACGTTCGTCACGTCTCTCGGAGTGTGCATCCATCATTCTGGCCGACAGGAGTCCCCGAGCAGGTCTTAGGTCCCCGCGCGTATCTCCAGGGGAGGGACGTCTCGCCTCACACCACCACTCATACTTGCGCACAGAATCTCGCCCTAAATCTTTTCACTATCCGGCGAAGAGAGAGAAAAATGAGCTAAATTTTTCTCCCTTCACGAGTGGGCGAGTGGCGCTTGGCCCATGTCCGGCCCCTGGCGCGGAGGACGAGGACAAGAAAGAAGAGGAGGCAGAAGCGGAGCTCTCGGACACGTCTGGCAGCGTCGCCCTGGAGGAGTATGACCCTCGTCTGGCACGGTCAAGGTCTGGCAGTCCTTCAGACGACCTGAGAACTAATGACCTCGAGCTGCCGCCGCCTGAACGGAAGGTCAAACTTGGCTCAGCGTCAGCAAAAAGTAAAGACAAATTTTATAAGATAACAGAGAAAAATTATTCTACCTCGCTGTCGACATCTGATGAATCGCCGACACGCAACGAAAGTTTCACGAAAAAAGGAATTCACCAAAATTTAGAACGTAGCCATAACACTACTTGCCACGACAACCTGCCGGCAACTCCTTCACAACATCAGAACCACAACTCAAAGTCAAGTTACAGGGGAGTCGCGGGGTCCAGCTGCCGCCAAAACCCATGACCTCAGCATCACCGGTGACTCGCGGAGGGGAAAGCGAGGCCACTCCTGTCACACAACACAGCGCCAAAACCTGCGGCTTCCTGCTGAGGGTTCAGGAGGTGCTGCGTTCCCTGCCAGGCACCGAGATGGCCCGCACCGCGCCTGCACCGGAGACAGTGACGGGTGGAGACAAATAGCGGCCGATGCGTCACCGGAGGCCAGCAGCTGAAGGTTAGGAAACAGCCCTGCGTATGTAACCCAACCATCTCTCTTTATCTCCTCTCTCTCTCTTCTCGCTTTTTGTTGCCCTTCACATTCTTTCTTTATTTGCTACCTTGTCATGGTGTGTCTCTAGCAACCACCAGGTCAGATCTATTGTCCGGGAGTTTATTTGTGTTTCTGGAGCATTTCTTTGGATGTCATTTCACGAATTATTGAGTTGAAAGTAGGTCACGTCAGCTCGTAATCAGCCGCGGGTCACGCACAGCCACGGCACGCCCTCTGACCCGCCGCCCCGACCTGGGAAAGTGTATCGACCTCGTAGATGTGTTATGTCGAGACTCTTTAAGTGTGACGTCCGCGCGGATCATGTGTTAAGTAGTAGTAGTAGTAGTAGTAGTAGTAGTAGTTGTTGTACTAGTAGTGGTAGTAGTAGTGGTAGTGGTAGTAGTAGTAGTAGTAGTAGTAGTAGTAGTAGTAGTGGTATTGGTAGTAGTAGTAGTGATAGTAGTAGTATATAAGTAGTATAAGTAGTAATAGTAGTAGTAGTAGTGGTATAATAGTAGTAGTAGTAGTGGTAGTAGTAGTAGTAGTAGTAGTAGTAGTAAATAGTTGTTGTTGTTGTTGTTGTTATAAGCGTTATAACTGTATGTATGCAATTTATCGTAGCAGTAATGACATGTTATTTATGGTGGTGATGATTGTGCCATATTAGTATTGTTATTGATATTATTACTATTGTTACTGTTATCGCTATTATTATTATCACTATTGCAATGGTCCTCGGCCCTTCATGCAGCGTGTTAGCTCGTGCCCTTTAATTCCCAAAGCTGTATCTGTCTTTGTCTTCTATTTTTCCTCCCTGTCACAGTGACGATAGGCGTATAGATTCCGACTCACGCTCATGTGTAGCTTCTGTGTCGCCAGGATACATAGATACTTATTCTTATTCTTATCCTTATACGGATTCTTATGTTCTTATGTTATTATGATACATTTCCTTATTTCTTGAGTGTCCAGGAAGGAGTTTACTAGTTATTCAGGTTTTCTAGAGATTATTCAGTCCTTAATTGTTCCTGATTTTTTTTTTCTCTCTCTCTCTCTCTCTCTCTCTCTCTCTCCTCTCTCTCATCATTTCGTATCCCTACTCCTCTCTAGCTCTCATCATCTACTCCTATACTACTCTCTCTCATCTCTTCTCTCTCTATCTCTCTCTCATCTCCTACTCCTCTTTTTTGGGAAATCCTTCTCTCTCATCTCTCTATTCTCTGTCATATCTCTCTCTCTGTATCTATGCTTCTTCTTCGTCTATCTCTGTATAGCTCATGTCTCTCTAATCTAATCTCTTCTCTCTCTCTCGTCTCTCGTCATCTCTCTAGTCTCTTATCTATCTCTCTCTCTTCTATATGTATTTTATAGTTTCAGAGTTTGAGTTTAGTTTGCTGTTTTCTGTTCGATGATCTATTTGTTGAGAGAGAAGAGAGATTAAACACTGTGTTTGTGATAAGGAGGTGATAGTAGTTAGTAGTAGTAGTAGTAGCAGTAGTAGTAGTAGTAGTAGTAGAGTAGTAGTAGTAGTAGTCAGTAGTAGTAGTAGTAGTAGTAGTAGTATATATATAGTAATAGTAGTAGTAGTAGTAGTAGTATAGTAGTAGTAGTAGTAGTAGTAGTAATAGTAGTAGTAGTAATAGTAGTAGTAGTATAGTAGTAGAGTAGTAGTAGTAGTAGTAGTAGTAGTAGTAATAGTAGAGTAGTAGTATAGTAGTAGTAGTAGGTATAGTAGTATGTAGTAGTAGTAGTAGTAGTAATAGTAGTAAGTAGTAATATGTAGTAGTAGTAATAGTAGTAGTAGTAGTAGTAGTAGTAGTAGTATAGTAAGTAGTAGTAGTAATAGTAGTAGTAGTAAGTAGTAGTAGTTAGTAGTAGTAAAAATAGTATATAGTAGTAGTAGGTAGTAGTAGTAGTAGTAGTAGTAGTATATAGTTAGTAGTAGTAATAGTAGTAGTAGTAATAGTAGTAGTAGTATAGTAGTTAGTAGTAGTAGTTAGTAGTAGTAGTATGTAGTAGTATAGTTAGTAGTAGTAGTAGTAGTAATAGTAGTAGTAGTAATAGTAGTAGTAGTAGTAGTAGTAGTAGTAGTAGTAGTAGTAGTAGTAGTAGTAGTAATAATAGTAATAGTAGTAGTAGTAGTAGTAGTAGTAGTAGTAGTAGTAGTAGTAGTAGTAGTAGAAGTAGTAGTAGTGGTGGTGACAATTAGGGTTGATGTTATTATTGTGGTTTTGTTCTTGTAGCAGCAACAGTAGAGGCACCACCACCGCCACCGCCATCAATAAACAACAGTGTGGAGAAAACACAAACACAAACATGTATAATATAAACGAAAGGCAAAAAGGTAAAGAAAACATTATAACGACCGCCACCCAAACAAGCAGTAGACTAATCACCCTGACCCTTAATGACCCTCCTGGAGACGGTCTTCCATTCCGGTCCACCCTTCCGGTCCACCCTTCCCATCCCTTCCCTTCCCCTCCCTTCCTTCCCTTCCCTTCCCTTCCCTTCCCCTCCCTTCCTTCCCTTCCCTTCCCCTCCCTACCCTTCCCTTCCTTCCCTTCCCTACCCTTCCCTTCCCTTATCCCTCCCCTTTCCCTTCCCTTCCCTTCCCTTCCTTCCCATCACCTTCCCTTCCCTCCCCCTTCCCTTCCCTTCCCTTCCCTTCCCAGCCCTTCCCTTCCCTTCCTTCCCTTCCCTCCTTCCCTTCCCTTCCCTTCCCCTGCCCTTCCCTTCCCTTCTCTTCCCCTCCCTTCCCTTCCCTTCCCTTCCCTTCCCTTCCCTTCCATTCCCCTCCCTTCCCTTCCCTTCCCTTCCCTTCCCTCCCCTCCCCTCCCTTCCCTTCCTTCCCTTCCCTCCCTCCCTTCCCTTCCCTTCCCTTCCCTTCCTTCCTCCCTTCCCTTCCCTTCCCTTCCCTCTCCCTTCCCCCCCCACCCTTCCCTTCCCTTCCCTTCCTTTCCTTCCTTTCCTTGACTCACGACCTTCCTTGCTCTATTTAACGCAGAACTGCCACGACCGCCATTAACATGTCCCTTGAAACCCTCTCAACGAACATTAAATTGTGACCGACAGAAGTGATATGATGACGTGTTGTTTGTTATGCTGCTTTTTCGTGTCTTTGAGAGAGAGAGAGAGAGAGAGAGAGAGAGAGAGAGAGAGAGAGAGAGAGAGAGAGAGAGAGAGAGAGAGAGAGAGAGAGAGAGAGAGAGAGAGAGAGAGAGAGAGAGAGAGAGAGAGAGAGAGATTGATTAAACAAGTAAACCTGTAATTGTATCCTATCCTCTTTTTATACATCATAAAACTGGGATTTGATAAGATGTCAACAGTATATATACAAATGCACACTGTAAAAAAAACTAATTTATAATATTTAAGAATTACAAACTTAGGAAGTCATCATATTTTCCATTGAGTAACCATCTTATTATTTTTTTTATCAAACTGGTCATGCCACAAAAAACAAAAAAAAGCCAGCATCTTCTGAATGTGCTTGACTTTATTGATGTTTGTTACATGTTGTCACATAAAGCGTTACTGGCATGCTCTTAACCCCTTGAGCCCCAGAATGTAATTCATGTATTTGACACCATTAGATGATTTTAGGATATACATTTTTATAGCTACGACTTGTTGTATCCTTGTCCACTAACTAATTGTATACTAAGTCACTTTCGTATTTATGCTACAAGACATTTATATAGCAAGGAAATCTGGGCGTGAAGGGATACTGACCTCGCGATGTTACGCCATTGATCTCTCTATCTCTCTCTCGGTCTCTCTCTCTCTCCTACTCTCTCTCTCTCTTCTTCTCTCTCTCTCTCACGCTCTCTCGTCTATCATCATCAAAGTTTGCTCATCAAACGTCATAGGGATCGAGAGAAACGTGAGACCTCCAGGGGGAAAGTTGCTGCTGTCTCCACCTTTTTTCCCCTTCCTCCTCCTCCATTCTCACCCTCCTCCCTCTTCACCCTTGTCTTCCTCCTCCTCCAATTCTCCCCTCATCCCTCTCCCCTGTGTCCTCCTCCGGACATTCTCCCCTCCTCCCTCTTTCACCCTTGTCTTCCTCCTCCTCCATTCTCACCCTCCTCCCTCTTCACCCTTGTCTTCCTCCTCCTCCATTCTCACCCTCCTCCCTCTTCACCCTTGTCTTCCTCCTCCTACATTCTCACCCTCCTCCCTCTTCACCCTTGTCTTCCTCCTCCTCCATTCTCACCCTCCTCCCTCTTCACCCTTGTCTTCCTCCTCCTCCCTCTTCACCCTTGTCTTCCTCCTCCTCCATTCTCACCCTCCTCCCTCTACACCCTTGTCTGCCTCTCTCCCTCCTTCCATTTCTCTCGCCACGACCATTTTTCCTTTCTCGCTTTGCTTGCCACATCTTCCTCTTTCCATTTTTGTTTCTTTTCTCTCTCCCTTTCCCTGTTTCTTAAAATCTTATTTATTTCTTTGTCTATCCTCGCCTCGTTCATCGCTCTTACTTTACTTATATTTTCCCTGAATATAGACACACTCTCTCCTTTTTCTTGTTTTTATTGCTTCTTCCTTTCTACCTTTTTTCGATTCCCCAGAAAGTGCTCGTGAAGAAATCCAAGATGACTATAATATCATGGTCTTCCTGAAAGCACAAGATTTCACTATGGATTTCTTTCGACTAAATAACATCATGGTGATATATTGAACTCAAGACCACATGATAATAAATACACCAGTAGTAGCACCAGCAGCAGTAGTAGTGTAGTAGTAGTAGTAGTAGTAGTAGTAGTAGTAGCAGCACCAGCAGTAGTAGTGGTAGTAGTAGTAGTAGTAATAGTAGTAGTAGTAGTGTAGTAGTAGTAGTAGTAATAGTAGTAGTAATAGTGGTAGTAGTAGTAGTAGTAGTAGTAGTAGTAGTAGTAGTAAGTAGTAGTAGTAGTAGCAGTAGTAGTAGTAGTAGTAGTAGTAGTAGTAGTAGTAGTAGTAGTAGTAGTAGTAGTAGTAGTAGCACCAGCAGTAGTAGTGGTAGTAGTAGTAGTAGTAGTAGTAGTAGTAGTAGTAGTAGTATAGTAGTAGTAGTAGTAGTAGTAACAGCACTTAGCATTATACACAATACCTCTTTCCTTTTATTTTACTTAACATCTCTTCTTCATATCTCTTCAACACTACTCATCATTGCATTCCCCTTTCTCACCCCTTCCGCTTTTCCCGCTCATTCTCCCCTCCTCTCTCTTCTTCTCTACCCTCCCTTCGGTCGTCTCTTCCCCTCGTTTTTTTCTGCATTATGCACTTTATCATTTTCATCCAGTTAAAGTACTATAAGTTCGCGGCGGTAGCAGTAATAGTAGTAGTAGTAGTAGTAGTAGTAGTAGTAGTAGTAGTAGTAGAAGAGAATATGGATGGTGAAATCTCTCTCTCTCTCTCTCTCTCTCTCTCTCTCTCTCTCTCTCTCTCTCTCTCTCTCTCTCTCTCTCTCTCTCTCTCTCTCTCTCTCTCTCTCTCTCTCTCTCTCTCTCTCTCTCTCTCTCTCTCTCTCGTCGTTTCCATGTATTATCTCTTTTATTTTATCCCATTTCGTCCATCCCTCTCCTCCCATACATAAATCACCGTCCTTTCGTGTTGTTCTCCTTTTCACTCCCCTTGCGGCGTCCCTGTCACCACACTCGCAACGCAGTAATGGCTGGACATCCAAAGCAAGTGTGAACGATGAAGGAGCCGCTGTGACGACGCCCAAAACTATCCTCCAAGGTTATCGCGGCGCCACTTCGCGGAAACTCGACGCCGTAAACTACCGCGAGTTTTATGACATCGTTGTCCGCGAGAATGCATGTTGGCGAGGATAAAGAACCTCGAATCACACGCCGTCTTCCCTTAAATCGCCACTTCGATATTGGCACTTGAGGGGTGACGGCGGAACGCATGCGCTGGGTGGGTATAAAGAGAGATGTGTGAGTTCCTGCTGGCAGAATCTTCCTGGCTCTCCTCTGCCACTGCCTCCTCCTCCCTCAGGCTCACTGTTGGCCTTTCCTTTACCTCTGCTGCTGCTGCTGCTTCCTCTCCTCGGTTGTGTTGTTCTTGTGTTACGGTCTTACTTTTTCCACCTCTGCCGTTGCCGCTGCTTCCTCTACTTGGCAGTGCTGGCTTTCTCCCACTACTTCTTCTACAGTTTCTTCTCGTTTTCCATACATGTGGTCGTGCTCTTCGTTATGTTCTTCCTCTTCTTCATTTTATGTTTCCTGTTCTTCTTCCTCCGTATCACTGGCCTCTTCACTGCCACTTCAGCCATCTGTCTGGTAGACCTTCCTCCTTAGCTGCTACCCGTCAGGGTGGCATGGTTGGTAGAGTCGTGAGCACGCGTGTGCAGCGTCCCTGCGCATTCGGTCAGCGGTTCGAGTCCACCAAGTTCGTCCTGGCGTGGTGGCGCTGTGTATAGTCAATAACCTTGTAGTTGGTACTTGCAAAGTGTCTAGATAGGATCAAAGTATCGTATCCTCGGCTGCTCTTGCTACTGCTCCTTTCTTACTTTTCCACTCTAACTTAGAGACGTATGCACATTTCTTACACAGGAACACTACCGTACTTAATACTATAGTCGCTACCTGCACTGATGTCGCCAGCCGCCATATATTACGAATTTATAGCATCAATACTGAGTGTATGTGCCACTGAAGATTATACACAGTAGTTTATATCATGACTGTATAATCTACCCTGTTTCAGTGTTTTATGCTTTGTATCTGCAAGGATATGCGGTTTCAAATGTCCCTACTCCTTTTTTTTCGGGCAACGACGACGGCGGGAGGACACTCAGAACATAAACACTACCGTAGATAACAGTCAAGTCGCCACCTGCAGTCATGTCGCCAGCCGCCAAATATTGCGAATTATAGCATCACACTACTGATTTTTATGTGCCACTGAAGATGTTACACAGTAGTTTATATCATGACTGTATAATCTACCCTGTTTCAGCGTTGTTTTATGCTTTGTATCTGCAAATATAACTGTTGCGCATTTTGCTTCTCAAGTTTTTCTTGGCGCGACGACAGACAGTAGCTCATCACCTTTCGGGCGGCAGGACACAGACTTGCCAGATCTTTCAAACTTGAATAGAATTTGCTTTCACGTTGGCAGAGGAATTTTTATATATCCAAGCATCTTTCGCAGGTAATATATATAGAGACTTGTTTTACTTTACCTCTAATTTCCCTGAATTCCCCAGAGTGGCGACTCAACTGTTGGGTTAAAATACTAGCTGGCGACTTTACTGTAGTAGGTATAGCAAGGTCGCCACTTGGTTTTATTTTTGTAATTTGTTCTTTTATAGCCCTAATATGACTCAGATGAAGACACAAAATGACACAGACTCTCCAGATAGCCCCTTCTAACTTTCCTGAAATCATGGATGTACAAATGTAAGTATTAACGCCACCACACGTCTGTAAATAACAAAGAAACATTGAACTGGCGACTTGACTGTTATCTACGGTAGCTGGTGATCTTAGTGTAGCCCGTTACTAACGTCGCCACTCTGTTTTCATTTTGGTAATTTGTTCATTTATAGCCATAATATGACACAGATGAAGACACAAAATGACACAGACTCTCCAGATAGCCCCTTCTAACTTTCCTGAAATCGTGGATGTAGAAAGTAAGTGCTATTAACGCCACCAGACGTCTGTAAATAAAAAAAAACTTTGTCCTGGCGACTTTAGTGTTATCTACAGTAAGCATTTCACTTAAGAGTATTTTCTGCGGCACATTCCTCAGTCCAATTACACACCTTGCGAGGTAGGCTACCACTCGTCACATCGTTCACATCCTACTGTCTTCCTATCCCTGCTAGTGACTTCCTTACTTCAACCTCCACAGCCACTATTAAACATGTTCCAAGCTTACTGCTTCTCACAACAATAATAAAAGTACACACAACTTCACAAGCTCTCGGCCTCTCATGCGCGTGTGCTTCCTCCAGCAGCCGAACAGCAACTCTACAGAAGTCTACGTGTAAACGTTTTCTTTCTAGGAAGTATATACTGTAAGAATTGTAAGAGTTTAAGATGGGATCTATCTCATTTTGAATAAATTAGTTGTTTTTTTCTATGTGTAGTATAGGTGTCTTGCACTGACGTCACGATCTAGCGTCTTCATGCCAAATGCCGCCGTCTTCAAGCCAAATGCCGCCGTCTTCAAGCCAAATGCCGCCCGTCGGAGCGATCGCTGGAGGACCAACAAACTCCACTTGCCGCCCGTGTTTGCCAGCTTATGGTAATTTTCCCCTATTAAATATATGTTTATCAGTATAAAAGGTATACTGTCATCCTCGGAAATGTTTGTTCTGTAATGTTATCAAATAAAAAACCGTAAAACACGCTAAATAAATGCCATTATAAATGACGAAGAGTTTAATAGAATATTAAGTTCATGCATATTTCTTGAGTCTCATAATGACAGTTATTTAGTGTGTTTTGCGGTTTTTTATTTGATAATATTATAGAACAAACATTTCCGAAGATAACAGTATACCTTTTATACTGATAAACATATAGGGGAAGGTAGGGTATAATTACGGTATCCGTTGATTCGGGCCGCCAGTTGAAACAGGCCGCCTACAAGGGCGTAGCCAGGAAAAATAATTGGGGGGGGGCCACCTCCCAATGATGGTTGAGGGGTGGGTGGCGAGCGAAGCGAGTCTTATCCGCTGGGGGTCTGGGAGGCGCTGCAAGCCCCCCAGAGAATTTTTTTGAAGATATGACTTAATTGGGGGCATATTGAGCCCTATGGTGGGTCATTTATTGGTTCTTTGCATTATATTCAATATAGTAAAATTGATGAAATTATATCATACACTCCTAAAGTAGATGTGTTGAATTGGGGGGGGGGCCATGGCCCCATTGGCCCCCCCTCTGGCTACGCCCTTGGCCGCCTATAGTAGCATGCATACCCAGCAGACAGGGCGGTGCGCAGAGGCGGCTATCTGCGCATAGGTTATGTATACTTTGTGGTTAAGGTTAGGTTAAGTTAGGTTAGGTTAGGTTAGGTATACTTTGTGGTTAGGTTAGGTATACTTTGTGGTTAGGTTAGGTATACTTTGTGGTTAGGTTAGATATACTTTGTGGTTAGGTTAAGTATACTTTGTGGTTAAGGTTATGTTAGGTTTCATTAAAACCTATAAGGTTAGGTTAGGTTTCATTAAAGCTTAGGGCGGTGCGCACCGCCCTGTCTGCTTGGTATGCAGTTAATATAGGCGGCCTGATTCAACTGGCGGCCCGAATCAACTGTATCCGAAAATTACCATAAGCTGGCAAACACGGGCGGCAAGTGGAGTTTGTTGGTCCTCCAGCTCGCATCTCCCGCGCCTGTCGCAGCCACAACAAGGGCTGTGACGTCACGTGCGAGTGTGTGTGTGCAGCTTTGAGTGTCGCGAGTGTGTGTGTGCATGTCAAAATGAATTACGTGCGCCATTGAGCCGTGTATTTTTTGGCAAGGTGAGCGAGAAGGTGGCAAGGTGGTAGAATTTCTAATGTAAACAAATTTGATACAGTTTTACTTTTTTCTCCATGATACTCCACACAAATTGGAGTGTGGGTTCTGTTGACCTCAATGGATTCTGAGAAACTTTCGCTTATCTACCTAATTCTGTCTTCGACTGTGTGCTTTTTTCTCTGCATGTTGGGATAATCTCAAATTAGATAACCCATTCATATATACAAGAACATTTACGAAACCACCATAAGTCTTTGAATGCTTTAGTATCAAAATATGATAACACAGTTCAACAAAAGACACTCTACATGCAAGTTGTAGAATGTCTTTGGTTCAACACAGGAAGCATATATCCGTCAGGGATCTTCTTCTTGTGACCTTTAAGGCTTGGTATCGCTTCATAGGTCCTCTTCAAACTTCGGCTCCTTATAGTTAACAGACTTGTCAACTCTTCCCTTGATTATTTCACCTGGGATACTAAAACATTTTCATTAGTTTTCGGTCCATATATACTACCGGTAACATCCTACGTACCGGTAGTAACCTCTAGTAAATATTATCATCTCTACAGTTCTACCTGACGCATGGGCTTTGTGAGGTCATGACCTGGGCCACGAACACATGTTTTTGCACAGGTGTTTAAAAAAAAAAAAAAAAATGTAATTCGTTTGCGTAGTTATTGACGACACATAATTTACGGTTCAGCGATAAAGAAAGGTCATTGCTACTACAGGAACACGTATCTGTATTTGTTATTTATTGTATGGTATCCCAGTGGTGGTGTAGATAAAAGTCAAAATAAGAGAAAAAAATAATTATATTGAGAGAGAGAGCGAGAAGAGAGGGGAAGAGGGTGGCGGCCTGGCTGAGGTAGCGGGATAATATGACAAACTTGTAATGCCTGTAATAATAATAATAATGATAATAATAATAAGTTTATTCTCACCCGTAGGCATACAGAAAAAAAACGGTGCTACTATATAGCGTGCGGTCTACATCGGAGCCTGCAGTCTACGCTCCCCTAACGTGCGGTCTACAAAGATCTCGCCTGACCTGACCTGACCTGACTACCCCATAGCATTAATGTGCAGTTTAACAAGTCCACACCTTACCTGACCTGAGTACTGGGACCCTACTCAACCTTATAAAATAGGAAATCAACGAAGTAATGTCTCAGTACCTCCTAAAATTCAACCCGGGAGAACATCAGTCTGACACTCCTCCTTTACAATGCTTTTGAAAGAATTCTACAGAAGTGTCATCTTGACAGAAGAAACAGGGGTTTTAAGTTTTACGTGAAAGCAATCTTCTGGACACCACCACAAGAAGCAAGCTAAATTAGAGAGAACTGCAACCCCCGAAATGCCAGGGGTCGCTGGAAAGTTTTAACTCACAATTTGGTGAAAAGTTGGTCAATTTTGAAAAAAAAATATGGGCTTATTCCACTGTACTTAAAACAAAAGTATAATATTAAGCACGATTTTCTTCTATATGTATATTGTATAGAAGCCTGATTCTGTAAAACATTGTATATAACCAAATAACCAAGTAGGTTTATAGTTGAGGAGGCGAGGTAAATGCTACTCTATGATATTATATAGTCAATAACGAATGTTTAGAATTTATCTATACCTAGGCAGTCATATTTTCCTGTTATTATTGTGTATCAATCAGATAGAAAGCCTAGAAGTGCAATGAGCGACGCGTGAAGTGCAATGTTTTGATTCAATCTCCCCGCTACAATCCCCCCGCCCACCACTCCCGCCGCGGCACGTCGCCTCCACAATTATAACCTACATTGTCGCAGCAACAACCGATTTCGGCATTCTTTATTCTTCGTTTTCCAAGGCATTGTTTTATGTATTTTGACAAGCGTTTGCCAGGAGCAGCAGTACTGTCTTAGAAAACAGTGTGAACATCGCCCAAATTTTACATCCCACAATATACATGTAAAAAATCTATTAAGCTTTGCTACTCGAGGCGAGTAATTTGCATTAAATTGCTATTATGAACGTTCCATCGTAATGCATGTCATCCATATAATTAGTAGAACAACAGAAGAACTATTTTTTTGGTATTCAGATGCGGTGCATCAATATTTATCGCGAATTATTTATGAAAAATATTAGTCCGGAGCCAAAACACAGTAGACCAACCTTTGAGTTAAAACTGCCAGCGACCACTGGCATTTCTCGAGTTGCAGTTCTCTCTAATTAGCACGCAATTAAACTGAATTTTCCACAACGTCACCCCTTGCCACTATTTTTCATAAAAACTTCGAAATTTACACACCCACCGTTCATCCCTCTCATTTCGCTCACACCCAGGGACGAGAGAAAGCCCCTCGGTCACTCATTACAAGCTGCTATATTAATAAGCTATGCTAAAATATAAATCTAAAGTGCGGTAAGAAAAGGCACTACTCCTATATAGAGAAAATACTGTTTTAAAATAAGTTACATAAAAGGATAAATGAGTTTATAACGATATATGGCATAAAATGATATTCAAATCAATCCTTGCATAGTCCAAGCGATAGTTTGTGAAAGTTCTTTCGTCGGTGCATTCGTTGGGGACGTTCCTGCACTGGCCAAACCTCCTCAGCCGACGGCTGCGTTGGTGTTGATTGGTCTTTTTAATGCCTAAGTTAAGACAAATCACCTATCAAACATATTAAGGATTTTTGGTCTTTGATACAATCTTGCGACAAATCACGGTTTTTAATAGGGTTAATAGATCTCCTGAACGCCTTCTTCAGGCCGGCGCAACACTTGGCTTCTTTGGTACCGGAGAAATTTATTTTTGTTTAGACACGTTACATTAGCTACTATTATTTATTACTGAATCACGGTTGTGTCCCCCCTCACGGTGCCGTGGGGGGGTGAGGGTTTGGCAGTGGCAGGCAGGGGTTTCCCTGGCAACCCTGTGGTCGTGGCAGTGGTTTCGTGGCAGTGGCGGGCCCGAACACTTCTGGCGGGGCGACGTTGCTGCCGCTGTTGTTGGTGTTGCCGCCACTGCTGACGCTATTGACGCTGTTGTTGCCACTGTTGACGCTGCTGTTCCCAAACTGCAGCCGCTGTTGTCGCTGCTGTTCCCACCGCTGCTGCGCCACCTGCAAGACGGGTGGCGATGGTTCCCTTGACGGCCGCCACCTGGCTGGCGGGCCCCTGATGGTGAGGGTTTCTTGGTGGTGGTGTCGGTGGGGGCGGCACCGTCACCCTCACGCCAGGGTGTTCCTGCGCCAGCTTCAGGAGCGCCGCGCCGCCAGGACCCACCACGTGGCGCCTCGGGTCCGTGCAACCTCCACCACCGCCACGCACGCCGCTTCCCTCTGGCGCCGACGTTCGGCGGCCTCGCGGGTCTTGACCTCGATGTCCTGCAGGTGCCGCGTCAGTTCCTTGGCGGCAGCGGACACCTGGGTCTTGAGGCCCGCAGCACCACCCCCTGCGACAGAGTGTCGTGGGGGGGAGGCACGCGCACTGCCAACGACGGGTATTTTTGACACAACTTGTCCCCGTCTCGCCGCGCGGGGCCGATCACGTGTCGGCGCATGTTTGGGGGTACGAAAAGGACCGTGTCCACTGTGTCTTCCAGCCACGACTGTCCCACCGCGTCCCGGGGACGTGTGGGGAGGGACGGGGGGCGCGGCGCCGCCTCCTGCCCGTGGCCTTGACTGTCTTGGCCTCTGGGGCGGCGATGTCCTCCGGGCGCCTTTGGGGCCTCCAAAGTGGTGGCTGCAGGGCCTTGGCCGGCTGCTTTTCAACACTGTCCTTGTCAACAGTTTTCTTCTGTTTTTTTGCGGCAGACACCTTGCCAGCCGGGCCGTCGTCTGCTCTTGGTCGTCACGGGACACGGCGGCGGCGGCGGCGCGCACCTTCTTCCGTGCGGCTGCTGGACGTGAGTCCCGGGAAGCGTTCGCCGTTTTCCCCGGATTCCATCAACTCTTGAGGCTCCAGCGCTGCCTTTTGGGGGCGTCGAGGAGCGGTTTTAGAGAGGCGGTTTCCTGCGGCACCAACCAGGCAGGGCTCGGACAGAAAACCCCCGCATGTGCTCCTGGTGGTGGTTGGGAGTTTCTCCTCCGGCAGGGAGGGCGATCCCTGCTGCTCCGTCTTGACGTTTGAGCACGAGCACCTCGACGCTTTCCACGGCGTCTTTGCGGCGTCTGTTTTCCGCAGCACTTCCTGCGGCACAGCTTGGCGAGGGTCCTTGAACGCCTTCTTCAGGCCGGCGCAACACCCACACTTGGCTTCCTTGGCTTCCTGGGTCTCTTCAGTAACACGCTTCTCTTCAGTCTTGGGAGTCATGACCTAGACTTTCTATTTCCCACCAGTTGACGCAGGTTTCCCCAAATAAAAATTCCCTACAAACAGTTTGGAGTTAGCAAATAGGAACAAATCCTTTTTTTGGGACACACTCATCATCCACACACATCTTCACTAAATAGTGTTTCTAACTCCAAGCTCACGCTGATTGGCTTTCTACAGTGTCTGCCTAGATCCAAGCGGCGTCAGTAAGGGTCCCCCGGGGTTCCAATATGCTCAACTCCAACCGCGCGTCAAGGGGCCCCTCACGCCACCGCCATCAATCATCATCATCAGCATCACCACATTATTGCCCTATACCATAGACCACTGTATACCTGGACTGTTCACGCGACAATGTTTTGAATTGCGGGGCTGCACAGGGCCCGCGGGGCGCCCGACAAAGAGATATAGTGGTCTATGGACTATCATATAGACTGGTTTATCAGTATATATGATATACTGTAATCTTCGTAAATGTTTGTTCCCATAATATTATCAAATAAAAAACAGTTTAAAAAACGCTAAAAAATGCCATTACGAGACTATGAAGAAATATGCATGAACTAATATTCACTTAACTCTTTGCCTTTAAAAAATTTGCTAGTCAACTTTTATCATGAAGGGGATCAATAGAAGCGCATTTTATTAGCTTTCCATTTGGGGTATTTCGTTATCTGATAAATTAATTAAACCAGCAAAATTTGCGTTAAAAAAAAAAAAAAAATCCTCAATCGGGTAATTTTCCCGATTGATGATGTTATTTATTCACTTATATTTTCGTTTTTGATAAATGAATTAGTACCATGTATAAATTAGCGTTGCCTAAATAAATAACCTCATCAATCGGGAAAATGACCCCCATTGATGATTTTATTATTTAGTTTAAAGTAATTTATGCATGGTTTAATTCATTTATCAATTTAACGAATATAGCAATGGGAAAGCTAATAAAATTGCGCTTCTATGATACCCTTCATGATAAAAGTTGACTCGCAAAGTTTTAAAAAGGCGAAGAGTTGAAGTGAATATTTAAATTCATGCATATTTCTTCATAGTCTCGTAATGGCATTTCTTTTTAGCGTGTTTACTGTTTTTTATTTGATAATATTATAGAACAAAACATTTACGAAGATTACAGTATATCTAATACTGATAAACCAGTCTATATGATCCGTATATATATATATAATATATGAAAACCGAGCGGCCCCCGATTTCGGGCCCTTGCGCGACAGGCCGATATTCGTGCGCAGTCCAGGTATATAGTGTCTATGCCTATACTCATGCAGCACTGCGCATCCTTCCCAGTGCAATACAGGGCAATATTCCCAAGGTGTTATTCTCTCTCCTCTCTTCTCTCTCTCTCTCTCTCTCTCTCTCTCTCTCCTCTCTCTCTCTTCTCTCTCTCCCCTCTCTCTCCAATTTGTCTCTAATGATGGATTTTTCTGCCTTAATTATATATTTTTCCAAACTTCCGCAATAAACCTTCTAAGAGCTTGTGTATCGCCTGCCTTCTTAACTAAAAGGACTTGAGAGCTGTGTTAATTAATACCATTTTAAATTATCTTCTGGCCTTTCTTTCCCTAATTAGTCCCCCTACATATAAAACAATAGGGGTTAATTCATTCTTTGGTTTAAATTCATCTTTATTGTATACATCACCCAACACCTTAATTCCCCACCATAAATAAATATAAGTAGGCAAAGGTAAGGCTCAATCTATAGCCTTTTAATAGTTTTTTGTACTGTGTTTTATCCCTTTTTTTCCCTATTTTTATCTTTCTCTTTCTCCTTCTCTTTTGCACCCTATCTACCATCTTTTTAATTTTATATTTTACTGTACCTCAATCCTTCTTTCTTAACGGCCTCGTCCCTTTCCTCACAATGTTCTCGTCTTCTCTCTCTCTCTCTCTTCTCTCTCTTTTCCTCTCTCTCTCTCTCTCTCTCTCTTTTCTCCCCTTTTCATTGATAGCTATAGCCTGTAAAAACATTTTCACATCCCCTTTTTAACACGGGAGATGCATTTCCTAACCTGTTATTATTTTTCATACATCTGTAATGTCCTGATCCTTTCATCTTTCACTTCGCCCTTTAACTACACCGAGATTCTACTACACCAACGACGTGCTTCTCTTCCCACGCCGATGTGGTAGTGTTATGCAAGAAAAAAGAAAAAGTGACAGGGGTGGGGAATATATTGGCCTGTGCTTAATAAATCACTTACTAATGTTTGGTTTTTTCTATAATACTCTACTGTATAATAGACAATATCATATAGCAATAGTAAATTGCAGCCTGAAGTGTAAGAGTAGAGTATAAGTAGCGAGTAAGAAATGTAGACCGCACGCTATAGTGTAAAATGTCCCGGTAGACCGCACGCTATAGTGCAAATGTCACGGTAGACCGCACGCTATAGTAGCACCAAAAAAACATAGTATATAGACATGAGGGAATTAACTTATAAGTACTGAAGGTTGAATGTATGTACAGCAGTAGTTCGTTGGGCTAATAACCATGGTGTAGTTGAAGGAAATAAGGTTGCTTGCATTCCTGTGTGTGTGTGAGTGAGTATAATTATATAATTGGTTGTGAAGCAATTACAGGACGGATAGGACACATAGATGACGGGACAGACACGCATAATTCACGTATGGTTCTCGTTGGCCAAAAAAAGCAGGGTGTTTTTTTAAGTTGATAGTTTTGTATGGCCCACGAATGATGTCATGAATATCCAAATGGCCCTTGGTAGTAAAATGGTTCCCCACCCCTGTTGTGAAGTATGTGGCTATGGTAGCCCTAGTATTTAGGTATGGGGCTATGGCTATGGTAGTATTTAGGTATGGGGCTATGGTAGTATTTAGGTATGGGGCTATGGTAGTATTTAGGTATGTGGGCAGAAGTGGCTCGAGGCTGGGGGGACAAGAGAGGCGGTACGGGGTGCATGCTAGCGGTTTGTTGTGCTTTGGTTGTGGTCATGACATCACAGCATTTAAAAGGAAAATGTTGATGTGCTCTGGTTGGCTGCCTTCATGAAACACGCTCCCCGATTGGTCGAGGGAATTGTTGACGTGTTCTGATTGGCCGCCTCATCAAACACAGCCTCTGATTGGTCGTAGTCGCCCTGCCTCACGCTGATTGGTCCACAGATTCAAACTTGTGGACCTTTAAATCGAGTGAACGTGTGGAAGAGTTCGATCCAACTTATTTGACGTGTTTTTGACGTTATTTCAAGCTTATTATGAGTGTCAAAAACGCCAAAGGACTGTAATAAGGTAAGGAGCAGGGCAGTTTAGTCATTGAAGGTTGTAATGGTCATAAAATGGGAGAAATAAGGTTAAATACGTCATTCTTTTCGGTGGTATACGAAATTGCGAGTTCATAGTTTTGTTTCTCATAAGAACATAAGAAAATAAGGAAGCTACAAGAGGCTGTGAGACCTACACGTGGTAGTTCCTGTATCATACAAGGTTGTTATTGGATATTTTGTTAATAATGGACGAGGACTTCGCGGTCGTTTTCAGAGACAGAACTTTTTCCTGGCCTGAAATGGATGCTTCTCGGTATTAATGGACGAGGACTTCGCGGTCTTTTTCAGAGACACCGACTAGTTTTTCCTGGCCTTAAATAGGTGCTTTTTCGTTCTGTACTGTTTCTTCTCGGTATAAGTGCAGTTACAACCAATACACGATCGGTGGTTTTAAGTATCCTGAACGTTTCGTTCTCATCAAAAGGAGTACTTTCTAACCCTTCAACAGCCGTCGGAAACGAAAAATAACACAATGGGGCTTTGCGTTTATGGAACTCTCGCCGAAACACCAACCGAGAACTCGCCGACAACCAAATCTAACCTAACCTACCCTAACATAACCAAATCTAACCTAACCTAAACAAATCTTACCTAACCTAGCGGGGGGTTGGGGGGTTCTCGACACTTCGGTCATCATTCTGTGAGGATCGTCAGGTTCACATGTCTCTGGACTCAGAAGAAATCCAATGAATTTTCCCTAGATTTAGGGTATTTTTTCAACACCCCTAACTCAAAAACTGTGGTTGCGACACATATTTTGTACCCCAGCCAAATATCCCGCATTCCCCCAGGTCCCCAAGCTTGTTTTGTGGGAGAGGGGGAGTATGGGCAAACACTAGAATAATGCCATTTTCGGCAACAATTCAACTAGTAATATATGAAAAGGAATCTAACCTAACCTAACTACATAAACTAGTCTAACTATTCAAGCTATTGTTGGTATCACCCCTGTGATTCCTCCTATATTTCCCAATTTCCAAAGTAGCCTCATGTGGAACTTTATCAAATGTCTTTTTAAGATCTTGATATACACAGTCTGCCCATCCATCTCTTTCTTGTGTTATATCAATTACTCTTGAGTAAAAGTTTATTAAGTTGGTCACACATGATCTCTTTTTCCTAAAACCATACTGCCAGTCTGTTATTATACTACCTTAATTTTCTAAGTATTCCGTCCATTGCTTCTTTATTATTTTCTCACATATCATGCATACTGTGCTAGTTAATGACACTGGTCTATAATTTAGTGGTTCATCCTTCCCATTTTTATATATTGCCACTCTATCTGCTCTCTTCCACTCCTTTGGCACTTTTCCTGTTGTTAATGAGCACTTTATTATATCATATACTGGTTCAACCAACTGCTTTCTGCACTTTTTTTTAAACATAACCCAACACTCCGTCTGGTCCCAGTGCTTTCCTCTCCTCCAATTCCTTCAACAATTCACAAACTTCCTCCTTAGAACTCTATTTTTATTTTCCACTCCTTTCTGACTTTTTTCCATTCCTTGCGGTTCATTGAATTTTTATTCTTTTGTGAATACTTGCTGAAAGTTTTATTTAGATTTCACTCATTATTTTTGGATCTTCATATATCATATTACCTTCTTTCAGTCTCCACTTTGTCCTTATGCTTGATTCTTCCATTGATAAATCTGTAGAACAGTTTGGGTTCTTCCTTACACTTTTCAACTATATCCTTCTCATAACTCTTCTCTTCTTCTCTCCTTATGCATTCAATTCGTGCTAATTTATAGTCTTCTTTATTTCTTTGTGTCCGATTTTTCTTTACTTATTTCCAGCTTTCCAGCTTGCAACGGCAGCTTGTACTCCCTGTGTGTGTGTGTGTTTTAACAGAAGCAGCCATCATCACCACCTTGCTGTTTAACGTCAGATTTTACCATAATATCTTAAGGAGGTTAGATGGTTGATGATACGTTTCTATCTCTACAGGAGCCACCCAGGTGTTGATGAGCGCGATGCTGCAGCGCGGTGCCATGACGGGGGTGGGGAGCGAGGTGGGGCACGGCACAGCCTACTTTGAGGTGAGGAAGGGGGACAGGAAGGGCAGAGGAGATGCTGCCCTTGAGACAAAATACCATACCATGAGTTGATTTATAGATTGAAATATTACTCTTCCTTCTCTCTGACTTATTGTTTGTCCTTTATTTAAAAAGCAAATCTTATTTCATCATAGAAAAATACTACATCTCAAGCAAAAATTCTATATGTATGTGTGTAATGTATTTTTCAGATCAGCCCCGGACAGAAGCAGCGGCTTAGGGCGGCGGCGGCGGAGGAGGCGACAGCAGCGGAGGAAGTGCCAGTGCTGCGGCTGACCCACTTCACGCACCCTCCCAAGGTGTGCTTCGAGGGCGTCAAGCTTGGCCATACCTGTCTGAGGCGTCTCCGGGTTCTCAATCCTAAGGACCAGACGCAGAGGGTGAGTGTGTGTAGAGGGTGTTTATTTAGAGTTTCTCATGACCAATAATTATGAATATTTTATCAGTTTTCTCATCAAAAGAGAGAGAGAGAGTATGAAAACCACCAAGATTAGAATCATCGTGTAAAAAGGTAAAAGGAAAATTAAGTAAAAATGGAAACTGATAGAAAAGACGGGGGGGGTGGGGGGGCTGGTATAGTATAGGAAGAGGAAAATCCCGAAGGACCAGACACAGAAGATGGGTGTGTGTAGAGGGTGTTTGCTTGCCTACTCATTTAAACCCTTCAGGCCCAGAACGTGATTTTCATTGTAATTTGGCTACCATTAGACTATTTTAATTAATATGAATGAGCAATGTTTTAAAGATAACGACATGTTTAGTATCCTTGTCCACTTGCTTATTTGGTATATTTAGTTATTTTTTGTAATTTTATGGCTCGACAACAGACAATTTCATAGAGCAAAGGAAAGATCTGGGCGTGAAGGGGTTAACATGAGAAAATAAGGAAGCTACAAAAAGCCGTGAGACCTACACGTGGTAGTTCCTGTTACTTAATACTACCTACATCCACCTTTCATCCCCATCCATGAAATTATCTAGCCCATTTGTATACAAGATGAGCATACACATATATATTGCCCACATGTATATATTCTATATTATTTTGTTTAGCACTTAAGTTCATTTTCTCATTTATGGATATTATGTTGTTTTCCTCTTTTTTTTCCTGTATGCCTTGGGTGAAAATAAAATTATTATTATTATTATTGTTATACACAGCTGAAGTCTGTTTCATTATTCATATATGAGCTCATTGCATTGCTGTTCACTACATCAAACAAATTACCAGATTATTTGGTTTAGTGTGAATCTCGGTTTAACCCGTCGGGGGCTGCCTGATTTTTGGCCGATGACACGCGCCAGTGCCAGCCAATTTTCTAATATCTGTTTTTTATATATTTGTGGTCTATTGGTTAAATTAAACAATATAATGACAAACAAACTCTTAACAAATTTATTTTTCATGTCAAAATTTGATATAAAAATGTTTGCTATATTTAGTTTTTTTATTCGTAGAATTTATTGTTTGAGTGTGATGCATGACTACATTTCAACCCTTGAAGTATACAGACTGCAAATACATTTTCATAATCTAATAATCATTTTCAATTAGTGTAATATTAGTGAGGGCATGTCGGCATCAGCGGGGAAGGGAGAGGAAGGGGCAGACCCTTGGGTGATAAGAGGCCCACCACCACTCACTCTCGTTCCCTTGTTCTGAGGGGGATTTCCTGGTAACAATTTTCGTTGCATGGTCACTGGACTGGCCAGTCATGTGGGCACCGATGATGTCTGGGGTTCGTTCACATTCTCTTCATCATCGCCTTGAAGGTGGAGGCGACGCATAGGGGTCGATGCCTTCCGGTAAACATCATACACCATCTTGCGTGGCGAGGGTACCTCACTCTCCTCACCACTTGACGACGGTTCTGATGATTGGATGTAATCCCGGTCATCACAAGAGTCGTCAGAATCAAAGTCACTTAGGTTCTCCCTAAAAATATCTTCAACTAACTCTGTCTGCCAAAATTCGCTTTCTGGGACGATACATAATAACGCTCATGGTGACAAAACATACTGAAACACCATCAATTTCTTATCCCTATAGTCACCTACACAGGTCGTAAGATTCGTTTTACACCAAACAATTCGAGTCGAGTAGAGTCAATTTGAATCACAATTACTCTTCTTGACTCGACTCGACCCGCTTGGTGTAAGTGCAGCCTTATCCACATGCTATAATGTTGCCACATTGCTCAAAGGGTGCATGTGTAACCCTATGTGGAAATGGAAAATAATAATTGATTAGTTTTGCCGAAATTAATTTTTAATTATGCCGACGTAAATCTACGTCGCTAGCACTGGGGGTGACACGCCCTGCCAACGTAAATCTACGTCGCTGGCACTGGGGGTGACACGCCCTGCCAACGTAGATCTACGTCGCTATAGTCTATTCACTTAAGCTGGATTCTTGGTAGCTGCTCGCTGCCTAGACAAGTTTGTAAGGACGTCGCTGATTGGCTGATAGACTCGGGCTGGGTGGTGATGGTGGTGGTACTTGCCTCGCCGCAACCCAAAACCCTTGCCTTGCCTTAGAAAAATATTCATATTTCTTGGCTTTACTCATCTCTTACACAAGATAGGCCTATTTTGTTTGCATCAGTGAATCAGGCAGTGATTGTTTAACAACAACACGCCATTCATAACTCAATAGGGTAAAAAATAAAGTCATGACTGACTATCACAAGAGTCGGCGGACTTTTAGGTTTTCAGTGCATTGAAATGTTGTACTCCTACCCGATATTACCAAACTACCAGATGATATTTATGAAAGCTGAGCCTACCATCGTGTTCATAATACATTGCTGCATATCATGAGCATAAAAAAATTACACTAAGATTACACTAATATTAAGATAATTGAAGGAAAGTAAAAGAGTGTATAAACAGTTTTTCTTGCTTATTTTGCTTCAACTCGCTGTAACTCCATACATTTTGGTCGCATTCAATTTTCAAGAACTGTTTCAAAATCCTTATACTTTTCCGCTTCCTGTGGTATGTAGCACGTACCAATAAGGAAAAGAGTAGGTGGTCAAAATGGCTAAGAAAGTTAAACTACTACTGCAAACTGGCACAGTGACGGGTGAGCATTGCTCCTATACAGAAGAGACTTTTTCTCGGGAGAGCTATCAGAGGCTCCACCCGTCACGGCACCAGTTTGAAACAGTTTAACTTTCTTAGCCATTTTGACCACCTACTCTTTTCCTTATTGGTACGTGCTACATCCCACAGGTAGCGGAAAAGTATAAGGATTTTGAAACAGTTCTTGAAAATTGAATGCGACCAAAACTTATGGAGTTACAGCGAGTTGAAGCAAAATAAGCAAGAAAAAATGTTTATACACTCTTTTACTTTCCTTCAATTATCTTAATATTAGTGTAGTCTTAGTGTAATTTTTTTATGCTCATGATATGCAGCAATGTATTATGAACACGATGGTAGGCTCAGCTTTTATAAATATCATCTGGTAGCTTGGTAATATCGGGTAGGAGTACAACATTTCAATGCACTGAAAACCTAAAAGTCCGCCTACTCTTGTGATAGTCAGTCATGACTTTATTTTTTACCCTATTGAGTTATGAATGGCGTGTTTTTGTTGAACAATCACTGCCTGATTCACTGATGCAAACAAAATAGGCCTATCTTGTGTAAGAGGTGAGTAAAGCCAAGAAATATGAATATTTTTCTGAGGCAACACAAGGGTTTTGGGTTGAGACGAGGCAAGTACCACCACCATCGCCACCCAGCCCGAGTCTATCAGCCAATCAGCGACGTCCTTACAAACTCGGCTAGGCATCGAGCAGCTCCCAGCCCAGGAATCCAGCTTAAGTGAATAGACTATAGCACCCGACGGGTTACGGCTTAAATTAGCTTAATAGTTTATTGTGATGCCGTGATTACTGTCTCTTCCACATCTTTGTACTTTTCTACACTGTACTATTCTCTTCTTCTATCTATCTTCTATGTATTCTTCTATCTCTACTTCTACTATTCACCTCCACATCTCTCTTCCTCAGGTGATATGTGAGAGGTTCCCCAAGGCTGAGAGTGGCTTCATGTGGAATGTAGAGGAACCCTTAGTGGTGCATCCAGGGCAGAGTGTGGAGGTGGAGCTGTGGTGGAGCCCGACACAGGAGGGGGGCGCCAGGGAGGTGGTGCTGTGGAAGACTGACATTGGAGTGCGTTCCCAGACGGTGCTTATCGGCTCCTGTGTTGACCCCCGACCCAAGAAGGTGTGTAGATAGATAGATATAGTATATTTGTTCCCTCACTCTCCTGTCACTCACTCTGACACCTTTCACTACCACTGGGTTTTTTTAATTTCATTGTTCATGTTGTTGTCATTCAGTTCTCTTTGCTCTTTAGTTTGAATATACACACATACATATCAGGTGGTACACATAGACATACGTAAATACTTATATATAGGTACATGTACACCATTCACATATGGATAGATAGATAGATATTTTATTGTCCACAAAAATGCATAAAAAGAAATTACATAATATACCAAATCACTCATGGACCAAAAATTTACTCTAATCAGTAATTAACAAAAGCATCAAGTGTCTCTAAAAAATGTACAGTTAACCCTCTCGTATTCGGACCCTCATTATTCGGACCCCCCCCCCCCCCCCTTTTTTTTTTTTTTTTTTTTTTTTTTTTTTTTTTTTTTTTTTTTTTTTTTTTTTTCTTCTTTTCTTTCATTCTTTTAGGGGGCGAAATTTCCTAGCTAATATATACACCTAGATTTTTTTTTTCTTTTTTTTTTTTTTCTCTTACATATCCCCCCATATATAACCCACCACCATTATTCGGATCCTTGCATTACTCGGACCACTCCTTGGCCCAATTAGTCCGAATATGAGAGGTTTTACTGTATATGGGAAACGTTGTGGCGCCTTAGTGTTATTTGCTCATTAAAATTATACTTCCATGTAATGATGTATGTAGTATTTCCTATCAACTCGATCTAAAAATTCAATAACACTACGTACTCGAGGGGGTTTATGGTGCAGGATTGCCGGATATATGAAACTGGTTGATTTTTCACCCATAAGTATGAAGGAAAGGAACAAAAACACTAAACTTTTTCATGCAGTGGTGATTTTCAACCATGTAGAATGTAGTGACTTGTATATTATTATCTCTGTTGAATTATATGAACTCTATGAAAAGATAAGAAAAAATGATGAAGACTATCTGAAGTAATGTTGAATGTGTTGCTGCTCAGTACATTACCTTGTATCTTTAATAACTTATAACGACCGCTCTCTCTCTCTCTCTCTCTCTCTCTCTCTCTCTCTCTCTCTCTCTCTCTCTCTCTCTCTCTCTCTCTCTCTCTTCTCTCTCTCTCTCTCTCTCTCCTCTCTCTCTCTCTCTCCTCTCTCTCTCTCTCCCCCCCCCCCCCCCCTACAGAAAGGGCGAGGGAGAGCACCACTTAGGCCTCAAAACAACACCACCACTGGAACCACCCGCTCCAAGCCCCTCAAGACTGCCCCATCCCATGCCGGCAACAGGGGCAGCAGCAGTCGGGGCAACACAGAGAACAGGCCCCCGAGACACTCCCAGCCCCACCCCAGGTCCCAGCGTCAGCCGTGTGCTCCGGTGTTTCAGAATGTGGACATACAGCCTGACTCTTTCAACTTTGCCAAGACTGCTGCTGATTCCCAGGTAAATGGATGTAGCAGGACAATGTATAGTCTATTTTTTTAACGAGGCAAAAATTCCTTTCTATTCTAAGGTCTCATGCTTAAAATTATGCCTATGTTTACCTGATAATAGGGTTAACTATGATAAAATACAACTGAAATTTAGAAGAAGCGTAGTATTCCCTTCTCCTGGCATCAAATATCAGTCGGTAAGCGGCAAGGGTTTCAAGATTTTTCACCTTTTTAAAAAAAGACGTATAGTACCTCACAGGTGTCTATTTGCCTGACCCCCCTCATAATGACTGGTTAAGCCCCCTTCTCACATTCCATAATCGAACCATGATAGCGCCAACAATGCAATGGCAAATGGCAAGCATAAGTTTAAGTAACTTGCAGTGAAATAGTTCACAATTATTTTCCCATGAGTGATTTACTACCTCCCTACCCTCAAGTGTGTCCATATACTCTGACACCTCCACCCTCTCTCCCGTTCCCAGTCTACTCGTAAATCCAGCCGGCAGCCTCGTCAAGTTCTTAGATCGGCCTCCAGCCAAGAGAGTCTCAGCCCCGTGCATCACCAGACCTCCAGCACACCTCTGGGAAAGGCACAGGCACCCACTCAGCACCTCTCTATCTCCTCCATCCACTCAGAACATCTGTTTAACTGTACTAACGCCTCCACTAACAACAGCCACCATGCCCACCCCAGGAAGGGGCCTGGCCACCATGTGGTATGGAAGGACAGTGTGGAGGTGGTGGAGGAACAGTATGTGGAGGTACTGGAGGAACAGTGTGTGGAGGTGCTGGAGGAACAGTATGTGGAGGTGGTGGAAGACCAGTACGATGAGGTAGTAGAGGAGCGGCATGTGGAGTACTGGGGTGGGTCCAGCCAGGTGTCCCCCACCACACTGTTGCGCCGCCAGACCTTCACTCAGGGTTTGGCCGGCCCTGAGGCATTCAGGGGGCTGAGGGAGAGTCATCTGCCACCCTGCGATGTGGAGGAATCACCAGCACGCCGGCAGACCTTTGTCACCGCGCCATCACAACAGACTTTCCAGGAAGTGAAGGGCGATGCCCTGCCCACATGCCCCTCCCTTGATACCCCCCTGCGTCGCCAGACCTACCTAGCTAACCCCCTGGAGGTCTTTAGCCCTGTAGTGGGGGGGCACCTCCCTGCCTGCGAGGTGCTGGAGTCGCCCATCCGCCGCCAGACCTTCGTTAAGGAACATCCGGCCCCGTGTGTGTCCCAGCGCCTCGCACCTTTGCCCCATCCTCCCTCCCATACCCAGCAACAGGCCATCCCTAAGTACAATTCCTCAGGGTGTGCCTCTCACACCCTAAGCCAGCTACTGGAGGTAGTGTCTCTGGAGAACAGCCCCGCCACCCCTGTCATCCGGCCCCGCTGTGGCAACCTGGATGCCATGATGGCCAACTGCCGTAATCTTCTGGAGCGCCTCAACAATAGTGACTACCAACACACCCCCCACAGAGTCCAAACTGTGGAGAGGCAGGACAGGAGGGGGCTGGCGAGATGGTGTGTTCACTTCTCCTGAGGAGGAGATGTGTACTGCTCCCTCCACGCCCCTCTCAGAATACGTGAGTGCCCCCAGCACTCCACCACCAGCTGGGGGGGACAACTTTAATGTCACTCAGGAGTTCCCCACACCTACCATTGGGGAACACCGGGAGCCTGCCTTCACAAACAGCCTTGAAGACACCCTGTCCGTGCTCTTATCCGCCTCCCCGTCACCCTGTCGGCTGAGCTCTGGCACCATCACAAAGGAAACTTCCATTTTTGATGCAGCGGATCTCATCACTGTGGAACCCCCGACTGACCTCACCACATCCCTCAAAGACTCCACCGAGCCCTCCATTGCCCACCCAGGATCCCCCTACCATAGCGAGACCCTCGCTGAACTTCTGATGTACAAGGGCTCCACCTCCCCCTCCTGTAGTACCATTGGGGTGGAAATATTCTCCCCAAACACAGGAGATCTCACCCTGGGAGAGAACTTTGCCTTCTCCCGAGTCGTGATCCGCGGCGCTGCTCCACGGGGGTGAAGGAGGTGCTCCCCGAGGAACTGCGCCCCCTCTCCGACAAGGGACGCCAGCTGTTCGTTGGCCCGGAGTACGAGGTGGAGAGTGGAGGCTTTGCAGCGGCCTCCCTCACCACCTCCAGTCTCATGTCCGAGGGAGTGGTGCACCAGGGCCTGAGCACCATCGAGGAGGAGGAGACAGGGGGCACCTTCACCATCAGCAGGACCCTGGATGCACAAAGGCTGCATCACTGCCTCAACCTCACACCACTACCACCAAGTCTCCCCACCCTCAATGAAACCCATGACCTCCCACCACTAAGCACAGTCACTCTGCCCAAAGAACCACATTCCTCTGCCAAGGACGTCCTGTGCCTCTGTTTCTACAGAGAAATCTCATTCCCCCACTCCCGCAGCTCCTTCTGTAGACTCCCATTCGCCCATCCCTAAAGAGGAGT
Organism: Chionoecetes opilio; assembly: GCA_016584305.1. Classification (NCBI taxonomy): domain Eukaryota; kingdom Metazoa; phylum Arthropoda; class Malacostraca; order Decapoda; family Majidae; genus Chionoecetes; species Chionoecetes opilio. The sequence continues at coordinate 215,473 of JACEEZ010007439.1, forward strand.
CCCCTACCCCCATTATGTTTCAAGAACCCCATTTCACTACCCCATTGAAGCCCCAAGACACTCCAACCAACAAGCCCTCCTCGGACATCCCCACAGAAAGGCTTAGTCACCCCCACACCTCACCCTTGCCAGCCACATCAGAGAGGGGTGATAACAAAGCAGAGTCACCCCTTCAGAGTAGCCCCAAGCCTGCTGAGTCTGAAGAGAAGGAAGATATGGGAACAGGGCTCATGTTCATCAAGATCTCCCCCGGCACTAGCAAGCGTCCATCGGAAGGCCAGACCAAGGACCCGTGGGCCAAGAGGAGCCGCATCGTGCCTGCCCCGGCCACTGCTGCCGCCCCGTTGCCGGCCGAGAAGCGTGCCGGCCACAGAAGACCCGCTGTGCTAACCTCACGGAAACTCAGCCCCAAGACATCTGTTGCCTCTGCTGCTGGTGCTGTGAGGAGACCCAGAGCAAACACCCAACAGACAGGTATGTGGTGTTAGTTTTATGAGGGCCAGACACTTGTACCTCTAACTTTTGTACCATTATACTGACTTACATGCATACACACATACACACATACTCAAACACCATTAAGGAATGTTCATCTCTCGTTTCTCTTCCAGGACCCCCAGGAGGCAGGAAGGGCAGAGCAGGACCACTGAAGAAGGCATCATCTCACACAAGCCTCGACATCCCTCCACCCACCGCTGCTCCTCCACCTTCCGCAGCCTCATCACCTTCCTCTAAACTCTCACACTCATCCTCCACATCCTCCATCAACACCACTAAAACAATGTCCAACTCATCTTCTGCATCTTCCATCTTGTCTTCATCCTCTGTGAACCAGCCTCCTGCAAAGCCCAAGGCACCCAGGAGAAGCTACGCCCCCGCTCCGCGCCTGGTGCCCCGCGTCGCCCCGCCCCGCTGCCTCACCCTCATCAAGTCAGCCAAGACCAGTATTGTCCACCACCCTAACCCCTATGCTGCCAAGTAAGTCTGTTTCTATGTTTTGTTTTCTTTCCATTCTTCCCTTTTTTTCCATTATTTCATCTAACCTGTTTTTTTTTTTTTTTTTTAATGCGGGTTTTTTTTTGGGCGGTTCTTTTTTTTTGGGGGGGGGCGGTTTTTTTTTTTTGCGCCTCAGGTTTAAATTAATTTGCTTGCTCTCACTTCCTTTTCCAGCTTGTCATTCTTTTTTCCTCGTCCTTTCTTTATTATTTTGTATATTATCTTCCTGTGCATCTTTTTTTTTCCTTTCCTACTCTTCCATTATTTCATTTTTTCCAGTTTTTTTGCTTCTTGCCTCAGGTTTTAAATTATTTGCTTTCTCTCACTTCATTTTCCAGTTTGTCATACTTTCTACCTCTTCCTTTCTTTATTTTATATCTTTTATCTTCTTATGTGTCTTTTTATTTTCTACTACTCTATTCTTTCTTTCTCTTCCTTTCTTCATTCTTTTGTATCTCTTATCTTCATGTCTTTTTTTTTCTTTCCTACTATTATTTTCCTCTGTTCTTTCTTCCTCTTCCTTTCTTTATTCTTTTGTATCATTTATCTTCCATTGTTATCTTTCTTTCCTACTCTTCTACTAAGATGGTCAAGTTTTCCTCCTGTCCACCCACAGGAACATGTATTATGACGACCGTTGGATTGAGAAACAGGTCGCTGGCTTCACCAAGTGGCTCAACTTCATCCTGACTCCACCTGAGGATGAGGCCGTGGCTTCCAAGGCAAAGACAGGTCAGTGCTCTATGCCTAGTTCTATTATAGCTCTTCATCTCCCTTATATGCACAAACCCTGATACCCCTACATACTCATATTACAAACCCTGATAGCCCTAAATGTTCTTATTACAAACCCTGATACCCCTACATACTACTACTACATACTCATATTACAAACCCTGATACCCCTACATACTACTACTACATACTCATATTGCAAACTCTGATAGCCCTACATACTACTACTACATACTCATATTACAAACCCTGATACCCCTACATACTACTACTACATACTCATATTGCAAACTCTGATAGCCCTACATACTACTACTACATACTCATATTGCAAACTCTGATAGCCCTACATACTCATATTGCAAACTCTGATACCCCTACATACTACTACTACATACTCATATTACAAACCCTGATAGCCCTACATACTCATATTGCAAACTCTGATACCCCTACATACTACTACTACATACTCATATTGCAAACTCTGATAGCCCTACATACTACTACTACATACTCAGATTACAAACCCTGATAGCCCTACATACTCATATTACAAACCCTGATAGCCAGGGCCTACATACTACTACTACATACTCATATTACAAGCTCTGATAGCCCTACATACTACTACTACATACTCATATTACAAGCTCTGATAGCCCTACATACTACTACTACATACTCATATTGCAAACTCTGATAGCCCTACATACTATTACTACATAGCTACTCATATTACAAGCTCTGATAGCCCTGCATACTACTACTACATACTACTACTACAAACTCTGATAGCCCTTTGTGTACTTTCCTATTCCCCATTGTACTGAGCCTCTCCCTGGCACAGTGGACTTGGGCAAGCTGTGGTCCGAGGCCGTGAGGAGCCGGGGCGTCCGCGCGGCACCCACCAAGGAGGCCCTCTCCCTACGCTCCTACTCCGCCCGCTGCCGCCTCAACCGCCTGCGCAGGAAGGCGTGCTGCTTCTACCAGCGGCCCGAGTGTGTCACCGTGGTAGCCAGGCTGGAGACCGCCATTGACCGGGGATACCTGGCCATACGCAAAGACCGGCTCACCCATGCTGACCTTGGTGAGTTTGGGGTGTATTTACCCAGTTGTGACATACGGGAAATGTGTTACGCTCGTGGGGTCCCGTCTCCTTGTCTCAATTGATAAATTTTAGCCATAACCCCTTGAGGCCCAGAACGTAATTTCCATTGTAATTTGGGTACCATTAGACGATTTTTAGTGAATATATGCAATATTTTGTAGATATGACCTGTTAAGTATCTTTGTTGACTAACTTATTTGCTATATTCAGTTACTTTTCCTAATTTTATGGCTAACAACAGACAATTTTGTATAGCAAAGGAAAGATCTTGGTGTGAATGGGTTAAAAACGTGTGTGGAAGACAACGTGTGTGTGTGTAAAGACCTTCATCCCAAATGTTTTCATCTTCCCCCAGGCTTGAAGCAACAGATGCTGCTGCTGCTGCTGTGCTACAACCCACTGTGGCTGCGTGTGGGCCTGGAGACTGTGTACGGCGAGCTGCTGCACCTCTCAGACAACAGCGACATTACCGGCATCACCCTCTACATCATCACCAGGTAGGGGAATAGCAGTGACATCACCCACTACATCATCACCAGGTAGGGGAATAGCAGTGACATCACCCACTACATCATCACCAGGTAGGGGAATAGCAATGACATCACCCACTACATCATCACCAGGTAGGGGAATAGCAGTGACATCACCCACTACATCATCACCAGGTAGAGGAATAGCAGTGACATCACCCACTACATCATCACCAGGTAGGGGAATAGCAGTGACATCACCCACTACATCATCACCAGGTCTTTCATCATCATAGCAGATGAAAGATGGTGGATAGGAGGGAAGGAAGCTGCAGGTCTTGGCTGGCATCACACTCCTCGTTGCCTCATACCAGAGTGGTGTTGTGGGGGGTAGAGGATAGGACAGGGAGTGGGGTGAGGGCTGGATGCAGGAGGGAAAGATATACTTCTATAGTTAAGAGGATGAGAATGTTGGAGGGAAGCTTTGAGAACTTATTGAATGTGTAAATGCCAGAGCAGCAGTGTTCTCAATATTTACTATAGGTGCTGCATGTTAAGCTGCCAAAAATTGGGCCCTCTCTCTCCCCCCCTTCCGAACGCACGGGATTGGCCGAGGTGTTGGGTGTTGGGGCTTTTGAGCGGAACTTGGAGTAGACATTCTCACCCAACACCCAACACCTCACCCAATCCCGTGCATTCGGAAGGGGGAAGTGAAAGGGCCCCATGCTTAACGTGCAGCGACTATACTAGTTAGTTAGTTCGTTTTTTATTTATTTATTATTATTTATTTATTTTTCCAGTCGCCCATACTCACTTTTTTCCCCCATGTTCCCATAATTTTTTTCAGGCTGCTGAACAACCCAGACATCGCTGCTGCCCACGCCCACCCCACGGTGCCCCACTGCTACCGCCCGGGCTACGAGGCGGCCATCAAGACCTTCCAGCTCAAGAAGTTCCTGCTGCTGGTGCTCTTCCTGGACCATGCCAAGGGGGCACGCCTCATCGACCACGACCCCTGCCTCTTCAGGAAGGACTCACAACATAAGGTAGGAGGCCAGCCAGACATTTAGTGGAAGATTACAGATAGCATGCTTATTATTTTTTTTTTTTTTTTTTTTTTGTGTGTGTGTGTGTGTGTCTCAGAGGTGGGTACTTCCGTAAACCGCAACTTCCGCATATTGCGGAAGTCCGAATTCGTTTGCGGATGTGCGGAAGTGTAAATGTTTGCGGATTTGCGTTTGCGGAAGTACTTAACCCCTTCATGCCCAGATCTTTCCTTTGCTATAAAAAAAATTATGTTGTCGAGCCATAAAATTTCGAAAAGTAACAACATACCAAATTAGCTACTAGACAAGGGTAATAAACAGGTCATATATATAAAATATTGCTTAGAGCAGTGGTTCCCAACCTTTGTTCTGTTGTTGTTCTGTTCCATTCCTTCAACCAGTTCAACCATCCGGATTTCCCCCTTCATGTGGACAAGAAAAAAAATTGCCAAAGCACAAAATTTACTTGCTTAATAACACAAGTATATAGACACTATCCTCTATGAGTCTATATCTATATGTACTTGAAGAAAAGTCAATAGCCGCATTCTAAGAAATGTCCCCCTGCCTTCCTTCCCCCACACAGTCATATGTCACCTCCTTCCCCCCAATTAGTTCGTTAAAGTGAGCATTTACTATATATATATATTCCACTTCATCCCCTTCTTCCCATGCTTACCTTCCATCTCACCCCCCCTCCCCCCTGCCTTCCCCCCACACAGACCAGCCGGGATATCTTGGTGGCCTTTGCGATGCACTTCATGCAGGGGATCGGGGACATCAGCAAGCACCTCGCCCACCTCGGCTACAAGGTCTCCCACCGCCAGGCCTTCCTCGATGAGTTCGACTTTGCCGTCACCAACCTCCCCACTGACCTGCGCTGCGGCGTGCGGATGGCGTGAGTGTGGCTCCATCTTGCTGTGTACTGGTGGTGGTGCTGATGCTAACTCTCTGCTCTGCATTTTTTTCCCTTTTAGCTTTGTTGACTACCTCATTATCTTTTCTCTTGTCCTGGTTGTAGTTATTACTTATCCATATTATATGTTCAGATTTTGCTCCATCCTGCTGAGTACTGGTGGTGGTAGTGATGTGTGTCTTTCTCTCTCTGTGTGTTATTTTTTCCCTTTTAGCTTTGTTGACTACCTCATTATCATTTCTCTTGTCCTGGTTCAAGGCTGGTTGTAGTTATTACTTATCCATATTATTTGTTCAGATTTTGCTCCATCTTGCTGAGTACTGGTGGTGGTAGTGATGTGTCTGTCTCTCTCTCTATGTGCTATTTTTTCCCCTTAGCTCGTTTTTAGATTAGCAGTTGACTTCTTTATCTTTTTTTCCCTTGTGCTGCTTGTAGTGATTACTTATCCATGGGGGTTTTTTCTCTGTTCTTGCTGTGACAGATTTTACCATTGATCTGTGTTTTGGTGTGAGGGGTTTGTGTGTGTTGTGGTGGTATTGTTTATTAGGCCTGGGAGTGACTTGTCATGCCTTTTTACACTCCCTTTCGTACCCTTCTCTTTTCTTCTCTTCTCTTCACCTGTTCCCTTTTCTCCTATCTTCACGTCATAGTTGCTACCTGTCCCTTTTCCTTTAACTCTCCCATCATTTATAACAACATCTGGTCAATACCTTGTCCTCTTCACCTAATGCCTCTCCTTCTTACAATATACCCCATCATCTTTTCTCTCACCATCTGTTTCTTCCCTTTTGTATTGTCAGCATACATCATATTCCTTAGCCTTCCTCCCATCACGAAGGAAGGCGAGAAGGATTTGGGTGTGCGGCAGGGTTGTTTGATTTAAATAAAGTTGATTTTAATCACTGATTTTTAAAAATCAAATTATTATTTTTTTTAATCACTGATTTAAATCATAACCTGATCATTAATTGAAAACAAGAGGGAAAAGAAGGAAAATTAAGCAAATGGGATTTATGAACACTAATTTTATCATTGTACAGTAGTATAATTATATCATAATGAGACACAATGAGTGGTGCGGGGAATCCACTGTGGCACTTTTAGATAACAAATTGCCATGTGGCTGTTTTCACAGCAGAAATATTTTTTTCTCAATTATATATATATTTTTGTTGTACCGTACAAAAAGCCACACTACTATAACCAAAAGTTGAATGTGCATGTTACTTTTGTTTATAAAAAGCCAAAGTGATATTAACCAAAGTTTAATATGCACTATGATTAATTATCAAATAAAAAATATAATTCTCTTGTTTAACCGCCGAAGTAATTATTACTACAACAAAAATCCCATTGAATCCGATTGACCATTGGGAAGTCGAGTAGCAAGGATGACTGAAAAATTAGGCCAAACAGTATGATATAGCAAAATCTGGCAATATTTTGTGTAGCTGACTCTCATCACAGACAGAATGATGACCTTTCATATGCCAGCTAGTAGGTTATTACCGGAGGTCAAATTAATAATCATTTGGTGTCTTGTGGGGGGGGGGGGGGGTAAAGCTTGCAGGACGGTAAAGACCGCCCACTCGATCCCCCAGCCAATAGGAACTACGAATGGGGCAGGGCCAGTCTGGATGTGTTTTCGCGAGCATCAGTGTAGCCTGAGCCAGCCTAAACCGGTCTACACCGGCCTGGCAAACCTCACGAAAACGCGCTTATAGACATAGGCCTATTGATGTGAAAACATCCATCACAGAAATATAAAATATGTAAATTCATCTGTATTTCATGTTGTAAGCATTTTTTATTCACTTATTCTTTCGCTTTTTAGGTATAAATATGCTAAATAATATCCTGTAGTAGTTAGATTTCATGTAGAACATCAAATTAATATCAATCAAATAAATCTATTGAAATCAAATAAAGCCAATTTAAATCAAATAAATTAGATTTTTATATATATATACTATATATATATATATATATATATATATATATATATATATATATATATATATATATATATATATAGTTGATTTTCTTGTTTGATTCATCATGATGTTTCAGGGTGACAGAGACACTCGGTATACTTGGGGTTGTTTATGCGCAACGTTTCGCCAAGGCACTTGGCATCATCAGGCTAAAAATAGTTAAAATTTAATATATTGTAATGCTAAAAAGCGAACATCTAAAAAATTAATTCTAAGAAACAATAAAATATTCCTATATTTTCTAAAATTACTAACTAATAAATAAAATATGATTTGTACTTAACGGACCTTGGTGTGTATGCTGTCTGAGTTGGTAGAGGACTGAATGAACATTAGTTTTGTGGGTGACATTTCAGCTTGTGTGGGGCGATCGAACCGAGAGTCGGGCAATCGAAACAGTGGTAGTCATTTGAGTATATGTAGTTGTTGTGAAATGACTTGGTTATTAAGATCAGGGGACAAGTGCTTGATGTGTATAGCTTCTAATAATTTAGTGTCACTAGGGTAGTGTGCCTTGGATAGGATACTGAAGTCATTCATAGAAAAAGGGTGATCTAAATCATGTGAGTGTGAGCGGATTGCAGATTGCGAAGGTGAAGAAATGGGTCGACCAGTACGTGCAGAAACACCTTTATGCTCAGAAAGCCTAAGGGTTAGATTCCTTGTCGTCTCGCCGACGTATCTAGCGTTACAACTAGAACATTTGAATTCATAAATTATGTTAGAAATAAGGGCTTTAGGTATAGAGTCTTTATATTTGAAATGAGTTCTTAGGGTAAGAGAATTAGTAAAAATAAATTTAAATTTTGAGTTAGGAAGATGTGACTTAAGTAGATCATTGAGTTTTTTCCGAATGGTGTAACTGAGATGGCCATAAAATGGGAGTTTAACATAGTGTGTGTCTAATATGGGTTCGGGTTCGTTCGACTCTGGGTTGAACTTTTTATCTAAGAACTTTGAGATGATTGTTTCAATTAATTTGAGGGGGTAGCCATTGTTTTGGAAAAAATTAGTAAGGAATTTGATCTCATTATCAAAGGAAAACCAATTAGATGAGAAACTATAGCATCTGTGTAGTAGGGTCTTAATAGTATTGATTTTAAAAAGGTTAGGGATAAATGAAGCATATTGAGTTCCTAAGCCAGTGAAAGTAGGTTTTCTATAGACTGAGGTGGTAAGGTAATTATTTTTACGAGTAACTAGGATATCTAAAAATGGTAGTGATGATTGTTTTTCAATTTCATATGTGAACTTAATATTTGGGTGCTGAGAATTAAGGTACTTCAGAAATAAGGGAATGTGCTCGGTTTTTTTAAAAAGTAAAAAAGTGTCGTCTACATATCGTTTATAATAAAAAGGTTTAAAAAGTTTAGGACAGTTAGACAGCCACATGTCCTCATGGTGACATAAAAAAGCATTAGCAAATGAAGGACCCAGGCATTTTATTGTTTCTTAGAATTAATTTTTTAGATGTTCGCTTTTTAGCATTACAATATATTAAATTTTAACTATTTTTAGCCTGATGATGCCAAGTGCCTTGGCGAAACGTTGCGCATAAACAACCCCAAGTATACCGAGTGTCTCTGTCACCCTGAAACATCATTATATATATATATATATATATATATATATATATATATATATATATATATATATATATATATATATATATATATATATATATATATATAAACCCTGGTGTGGGGGTAAGCTCAGACATCTTGCTATGGATATGCTCTTGCAGCTTTCTTATGTTCTTATGTTCTTTATCACCCTCCTCGCCCTCCCCCCTCAGCCGTGTGGTGGAGGTCCTGACACAAACCTACACCCTGAGTCGTCAGCTACGTTTGCCTGCCGTCAGCCGCTTACAGAAAGTGCACAACACAGAGGTGGTCCTGACAGCCCTCAAGAAGGCGGGTTGTCAGGCCGCCGCCACCACGGCCTCCAAGGATATCGTGGATGGGCACCGCGAGGCCACCCTGGCACTCCTGTGGGGCATCATCTTCAAGTTCCAGGTGTGTCTTGCCTTGCCATGTGTTCCTAACGTGAAGGTGTTGAGACATGTGTGCAAAACCACCTAAACCCCTTCAGACCCAGAACGTAATATTCATTGTAGTTTGGCTACCATTAGACAATGTTTGTGACTATAAGCAATATTTTATAGATAGGACCTGTTTAGTATCCTTGTCCACTTAACTCATTTGGTATAGTCAGGTACTTTTCGTAATTTTATGGCTAACAACACACAATTTTTATAGCCCAGAAAAGATTGGGGTGTGAAGGGGTGAAGTGCCTAGACGACTGCTGCTCACCAAGCAGATATATTAGTTTGGTCAACAGTCGTCTAGGTAGTTTTTTTGGCATTACACATGGTTAGCCTTGTGTGTGATTATTTGTGTTCATCTAATTATAGTGTGCAGGGTTACAGCTACAATAGTTTGGTCCTGTTTTTCTGTATTAATGTGTGTGTGTATGCATCAACACATGTATGCTTGTGCGTGATTGTGTTCTATTTTGTGCGATTGAGATTGTGTGCGTGTGTGCGATTGTGTATGCTATGTGTGATTACTTGTGTTCATCTAATTATAGTGTGCAGGGTTACAGCTACAATAGTTTGGTCCTGTTTTTCTGTATTAATGTGTGTGTGTGTGCGTCAACTCCTGTATGCTCCAGGTGAGTGTGATGGTGAATGAGAAGCGTCTGCGTGAAGAGATCAAGCACCTGCGCCGCTCCCCGGAGGTGCGGGCGCAGCTGGACGCGGTGGCACGCAGCGGGCAGGAGGCAGCTGTGGAGGCCACCGCTGAGCTGAGCCGCCCGAGTGAGACTGAGGCCAGCACGGAGGAGAGCGTGTTGGCCCACCTGAGGCTGTGGGCCACCTTCACCTGTGCTCACTACGGCCTGGAGGTGAGTGTTGGGAGAGGGGGGGAGACAAAGAACTAGAGGGAACAGTATTGGAGGACAAAGAAGAGAGGGATACATTCTTCAGGGCACCATCCACGTAACATTTAATTTTTATTGGATACATTTGATATCACGTCATTTTCTTTAACGTTACCTCAAATTCATAGGATACAAGTGTCAATGAGTTTGCATGGTAACTTGCATGATATGAACTTGAGATCAAAATAAAGAAATGTAATATCAAATTATCCAATTAAAATTTAATTGAAGTGGACGGTGACCTTAAAAAGAGTGTGTGTGATAATGAAGAGGGACTGAAATGGCTTGACATCGGAGGTTTCAAGTGAGGTTAACAAAATCACTGGGTAAGATCACAGCAGCACAGTCAAGCTTCACAAAGATACAAGAGTTTAAAATTCACAGCAATGCAGAACATTAGAGTGAGATGTTATTTATATTTATTTAGGTGTGCAAACACCAAGTATGGAAGTGTTCAGTTGATGAACTCAACAAAGCCATGCAAAACTAAAGAACAATGTTTTGAGTATTCCATCAAGATGTGTTTTGTTATTCATTGTTATCTTTTTATTCACTCCTATATTTGTTCCCCTGGTGTGCACTAGGTGGACAACTTGACAGTCTCCTTCTGTGATGGCCGGGCCCTGTGTCTGCTCCTGCATCACTACTACCCCGACCTGCTGCCCCGCGACCTCATCCACTGGGACACCACTCAGAACATCCCACCACAGGTCAGATGCAGCTCTTGACACCCCCCTTATACTGCACACCCCATACAACACACCTGATCACACCCACAGGACACCTCATTACCTCGCCACCTATTAACCACCTCATACACACCACAGCTACACACCCAAGGATTACTTGTGTTCTCATATGCGGCTGTGCTCCCATAACCCCAACATGCACACTTAGTAAGGTAATATAACATCACCTTCCTTTGGCCTGCAGGATGCGGACATAGATGTGTCAGCAGACGACAGCTTCTATGAAATGACGTACAGTGACACCAGCAACAGGCAGGCCCATGCAGAGCGCCTGGCCAACGACAAGGCTAACTTTGCCCTCTTCATGGACAAGGTGTGTGTGTGTGTGTGTGATCACCTAGCCCACCTAGTTATAACTTATGGGACTCGTGCCACAAATTTAAATGATGAGCGCCAACAATAGAATTGGAAGCATATCATCGACCGTCTAACCTCATAAGACATTATGGAAAAAGTTGATGTTAAACAGAAGGATGATGATGATGATGGAAGGGAAGTGTTATGATCAAGCTGTCTTGTTTCTATGTCTTGATGTGGATACTTTTAGCTGTCACTACCTCTTTGCTAATTGTTCAGATATTGACAGGTCTATAAAGGAATCTTTCAAGTAACCACAACCCAAATTTGGCCCACCCCCCTTTTTTTATTCTCTTACTGTCTTCTTTGTAGGGACTGGCAACTAAGCGGGCTTTGTGTTACCTCTTTTTGTTGTGCCCTTGGGCAGTTCTTTGTGATGTAAAAAAAAAAATGAAAAAAATAATAATAACAGCCTCTCCTCTCTTCCTTCCTTCCCGTCCTCCAGGTCTCACAGCTGGATGGTGTGCCGCTGCTGCTGCGTTCGGCCGACACTGTCAACACCATCCCGGACGAGCGCCTCACCGCCACCTTCCTGGCCCACCTGTGTGCCCGGCTGCTGGACCTCACCACGGAGATCAAGGCGGCGCGGGTGCTGCAGCTGGCGTGGCGGCGCCGCCTGGCACACCGCCGCCTGCAGGAGCTGAGGGTAAAGTATGGGTGAGGGGAGATGGGAGGGGGGGAGAGATAAGAACATAAGAAAATTAGGAAGCTACAAGAGGGTGTTGGGAGAGAGAGGAATATAAAAAACTAAGGAAGCTACAAGAGGCTGCGAGACATACACGTGGTAATTCCTTTAAAGATAAGTAATGTCCTCCTGATGCAAGAGTGAAAGAGAATGCAATAGCGAGGGAAGCAAAGAACAGTTGTAGTTTCCACCTGGTATCAGAATAACCAAATATATTAAATGAGATTATGATGTGTTCGACAATTAAAGTTTATTTTTTTATTTCATGGATTGGAAAGCTTGGTACTTGTGTATCATTCTTGCCGCCAATGTTAGACTTAGGACTAATGATGTGAGGAATATATTCATTTAAATTTAGAATCTCCATCTCTTTTTGACATTCTATTTTCCATGATAATAGATTTGTCAATAGTTTTAATCAAATGTATTCATGTCTCAGTTATGAAAGCAGCTTGTGAGTAAAACAGCTGAATTTAATTTTAATACCGGCTGAAGTCTAATTTCAGCGAGCAACTTCAGATTTATTTTTCTGCCATCTCTCGCTATACTATCCAGATTTTATTTTTCCCTTCATGACTTTTACAGTTTTTCTGTTGCCAACACTTCTTGTCTGACAATTATTATGTACTCACTCGTATTCTGTATTATTGTCTGCTCAGTGTCTTGCATTTAGTTTTATTACGTTTTTTACATTTCTCATCAAATTGTCTATTTCATCACAATTTGCACAGATATCACAAACCCTTGACTTCTGTAATTTTCCTTATACATGTCACAAACTTTTATCAGTTTTGTTACTACTTACCTACCCTCATTTTCTTCACTCTGATACTACCTACCTTAATTTTCTTCACTCTGATACTACCTACCTTAATTTTCTTCACTCTGATACTACCTACCTTAATTTTCTTCACTCTGATACTACCTACCTTAATTTTCTTCACTCTGATACTACCTACCTTAATTTTCTTCACTCTGATACTACCTACCTTAATTTTCTTCAATTGGTTACTACCTACCTTCATTGTCTTCATTCTTCACCTACCCTCATGACAAACTCACAATCCCAGGAACTTATGATCAGTTGTGCCAAAGAATGAGCTCATGTTCTGTAGTGTGAGTGAAGATAGACTTTTTTATCACTTTTTAATTGCCAGCAGAACAGCTAAGTACATTTTTAACCAAAGAATATTAATGCTCAGTTATTGCACTCATTTTCTTATCGCCTTTTTATTGCAGACTCATTTTTTTCATCACTTTTTAATTGCCGGCAGAACAGCTCAGTACTACATTTTTAACCAAAGAATATTAATGCTCAGTTATTGCACTCATTTTCTTATCGCCTTTTTATTGCAGATTCATTTTTTTCATCACTTTTTTATTGCCGGCAGAACAGCTCAGTACATTTTTGACCAAAGAATATTAATGCTCAGTTATTGCAGACTCATTTTTTGTGTGTATGAGTTTTGGTAACCCATTATTGTGTTATCAGTCTACAGTCTTCCTGCTCTTTACCCTGGTATATTGTATGTCTGTATTCAGTATCTTTATCTTTTGTCGCATTTATATTTAGTACGTCTGTTTTATTTGTGCTTTATTTGAATCTCACGCTCTCATAATTTTTATTCTCGTTTTTATCCTCTTTCTGATTTCACACATTTTTTCGTCGTGCTAGTTTTTATTAGTTACGTTTTTATATTTTTTCATGCATAAAAATGTTGCTTTCGTATATATCGTTACACGGCTGTCCAGTGGCTCACCTCTGTATAATTTTCAAAGCAGTGTAACAGCATCATCCATGAATAAAGCTTTGTTCATTTGACCCTGTTTTCTGATCCTTGTCAAATACTGAAAAATTGAGTTGACCTGTTTTGAAGGTTATACAAAGGTGCCTCTGGATAATACACGCCATACCAGATAGCTTGGTGGAGCTATTTGCTGAAAGGTTATTTATGAACAAGTTTTTTTACATATAGGTTGATAGATAGGTAAACATGGAGAAGGAGTTTGGAGAATGGACAGAAAGGACTGATAGATTTCACAGTTGTGGACAAAAGACTCAAAAAGATATGTAACTTATAAAGAAGGGGTTAGAGGCTTGTTCAAAGTATTAGATCACCTTGCTGTGTCGGATGAAAATAGAAGTATGTGAAAAATAGATGTTCAGGAAGAGAAAAGTAGACTTGTTCTTGAGAAGCTAGGAAATTACAGAAGTTATGAAGGAGTAGGTTACAGACAGAAAGTTACTTAGGAGCTGAGTATTATATCAGAGAATATTTAGAATGAGTAAATCGAGGATGTGTGTAAATAGTGAGTCTCATAGACGAGAACGCTTGGTAGGCACAAGGATGGTGAAGGTAATGGAACGGAAAGAAGGTGAATGACGGACAAATAGATTTAAAGAAGTAGTGAAACAATAAAGGAAAACTTTGACATCGAAAGGGCTTCCGTCTCAAAACATTCATAGGATTAAATAGGATTGTAACATTTAAAGGGGTTCAAGTTCATAACTTTTGAAGTGCTGACAAGGCCGTAGGCAAGGCTTCCAATGATGGTCCGCATATTGTCAAGATTGTAAATGTTGTATAGCAGTACAAAGCTTTGGTCTGTGGTTTTATTCCGCTGGTAGGCTGTGCTTTGCAAGGCTAGCATGTCGAGCACACTGATAAGCCTCACCTAGGCTCGTGCCAGGAACCAGTCCATGTAACACTGTGCACTGTGAGGACTGTTAGCCATCTTTGTGAGGGGCAGAACCCAAGCAAACTGGAACACTGTCACTCTGCCTTTTTACTTTCCAAAGTTTGGATTATCTCAAGAGGGAAATACATATCAAGGAAATGGGCTATTATTGAAATATTAGTCTTATTTGGGCATCATTGGCATTTAAATTACTTTATTTTTTAAGGACTTGCTTTGAAACCGTTGAAAAAATATACATGTACTTTTATTAGAACATAAGAACATAAGAAAGTAAGGAAGCTACAAGAGGCTGTGAGACCTACACGAGGTAGTTCCTGTTACCTAACTCTACCTATATCCACCTCTCTTCCCCTTCCATGAATTTATCCAGACTCCTTTTAAAGACCCCAATAGACTCCGCATTGACCACCTGACGACCTAGTCCATTCCAATCATTCACCACCCTATTTGTGAACCAGTTTCTCCCAATTTCCTTTTTAAATCTAGGTACGCTTTTCCAGCTTGAATCCGTTACTTCTTGTTCTACCCTGATTACTAACCTTAAGAACTTTTCCTACATCGCCTTTATTGTATCCCTTTATCCACTTAAAAACTTATTGGCAACAGAATGAGTAGCATTGAGTAGACTTGCCTTCTATGTTATGTGTGCAGTCTTTGCCACAGTTTACCTTTGATGTAAAGAGAGAAATAATGTGATTCCTGGCACTGCCTTACATCGGCCTGCCCATAAGCGTGTATCATAGTTATGGCAGAGAAGTATCATAGCTCCTGAATATCATAAATCAATGTCATACGCTTCCCAGGCTACCACACCACAAAGTAACACCTCTTCATGTACTCAATAACAGAGGCAGCAAGCAGCAGCCGTGGTGGTGCAGCGGTGGTGGAGGCAGCTGCGGTATGGCAAGCGGCTGGCAGAATACAACGGTGCTGCCTTGGTGCTGCAGACACAGTGGCGGCGGCGCTGTGCCACCCGCCTCCTGGCCAAGCTGAGGAGGCAGCGCGTGGAACAGCAACAGGTGAGGAACAGCATGCAGACGACACTTATTTTTTGCTGTGGTTATGTGTATTATTTATTGTCTTCCTTCTTCATTTTCTTCTTTCTGTTTAATGTCCAGATTTCCATTCTTATGAGTTAACTCTCAATGGTATATTTAGTGTCATTATCTTCTGCTCTACTTCTCATCACAGTTCTTCTTTTCTCATGTTTACTCTCTCCTCTCTCTCTCTTCTCTCTCTCTCTCCTCTCTCTCTCTCTCTCTCTCTCTCTCTCTCTCTCTCTCTCTCTCTCTCTCTCTCTCTCTCTCTCTCTCTCTCTCTCTCTCTCTCTCCTCTCTCTCTCCTCTCTCTCTCTCTCTCTCTCTCTCTCTCTCCTCTCTCTCTCTCTCTCTCTCTCTCTCTCTCTCTCTCTCTCTCTCTCTCTCTCTCTCTCTCTCTCTCTCTCTCTCTCTCTCTCTCTCTCTCTCTCTCTCTCTCTCTCTCTCTCTCTCTCTCTCTCTCTCTCTCTCTCTCTCTCCTCTCTCTCTCTCTCCTCTCTTCCTCTCTCTCTCTCTTTTTTTTTCTACATATGTATGCAGTATATGTATATCCATCTTTATCTTAGTCTCTTTGTTTCAGTGTTTGTCAGTTTTTGCACATAGATCACTAGAGAAGGACACGCTCATCCCTGTAGCTCATTCTTTCATCACTAGAATCACAAGTCTTTCTTTGGCTGTAGTGTACATGTTCTGAGCACCGTCATCCTTACATGCAGCACCGGGCAGCCGTCACTCTGCAGCGGGCGTGGTGGACACTCAGGCAGCGCCGCGTCTTCCTCCACACCCGCCGTGCCGCGCTCACCCTCCAGGCCCATGTGCGAGGGTGGGAGTGCCGGCGAAGACTGGCGGCCCGTGTGGAGGCTGCTGTGGCTGTGCAGAGGTGGTGGCGTGCCAGGCAGCTGAGCCGGGCTGTGAGGGCACACTATCTTGAGTCACAGCAAGCTGCAGTGGTGGTGCAGCGCTGCTTCAAGACACGGTTGGCACGTCGACGGTTTCTGCAGCAACGTCGTGCCATCATAGTCCTCCAAGCAGCCTTCAGGGCACGACGGCAGCGCAGGGAGTACCTGAGGGTGAAGGAAGCTGTTCTTTTGCTGCAGAGATGCTGGAGGGAGAAGGTGAAGCAGCGGCAGATCCTGGTAATTAAAATGGAAGCTGCTGTCACTATCCAGAGTCATTATAGGGGATGGGTTGAAAGGAGACACTACCTGGCCCTCCAGCACAGTGCCAGCATCATCCAGGGCCACACTAGGGCTTGGCTGGTTGGACGCAAGGGGAGGACGCACTTCTTGGCCACTCGGCATGCAGCCATCGTGGTGCAGCGGCTGTACAGGGCCAAGAGGCAGCAGGCACAGCACCAGGAACGCCACAGGGCAGCAACGGTTCTCCAGGCACAGGTTTGTTTGTATAGATGTTCTGTATATGCCTTCATTTTCCATTACAGACGTAGAGTAGTGACCCTGTCTATACCCATGATAAACCTTTATGTATAATATTACGTCCTCTGTATCTGAGTGCCCTGGAAGCTTCTGAATGCAGGGGGATTGCCTGTAGACTTTTGTTTGGCAGTGTTTGGCAGGTTTGTAAAAGCAGGTGTTGTAATACCCTCAGGTGCGGGCTTGGCTGGGGCATCGTGCATTCCTGCGGCAGCGAGCGGCAGTTGTCACCCTGCAGCAGCACTACAGGGGCCACAGACTCACCGTGCAGGCCGTGACACACTACCAGGCCATCAGAAGAGCCACCCTTCACCTGCAGGCTGGGGTAAGGGGACACCTGGCCAGGAAACACCTCACAACACAGCACAATGCAGCCACTGTCATCCAGGCTCACTGGCGAGGCTGTGTGGCCAGGCATACCTTCTTGGGTGAAAGGTATGCAGCCTTGATCATCCAGCAGCACCTCCGGGCCACCCTCAAGGCCAGGGAAGGCAGGCAAGCATTCCTGGAGACCCGCAGGAAGGTGGTGGTGCTACAGGCAGCCACCCGGGGCTACTTGGTGCGGCGGCGGGTCACCAGGATGCACGAGTCTGCCGTGGTGATTCAGAGTGCCTGGTGGCTGTACTGTCAGAAGAAGGTGTATCAGCAGAGGCGGCTACAGGCGGTACTCACCATACAGAGGGCATTCAGGGGCCTGTGTCAGACCAGGGAGGTGATGCAACAGTACCAGGTCATCAAGAGAGCCACAGTAACAATCCAGGCTTACACCAGAGGCTACCTGACACGCAAGGACATGAAGACACAGAATAACGCAGCTGTCACCATACAACAAGCCTTTAGAGGGATGTGTGAAACCAGACAGATGATACAACAGTACCAAGCCACAAGGAGAGCTGTCATTACTTTGCAAGCTTACACTCAAGGCTGGCTGGCTCGCAGGGAAATCAAGAGACGGCACAACGCAGTCCTCACCATTCAGAGAGCTTTTAGGGGCATGTGCAAGACCAAGGAGGCTGTGCAACAATACCAGGCCACCAGAGGGGCTGTAATCACCCTCCAGGCACACACACGTGGATATCTAACACGTAGGAACATAGAGAGGCAACACTATGCAGCCATCACCATCCAGCAAGCCTTCAGGGGCATGTGCAGGACCAGAGAGGCTGTGCAACAATACCAGGCCACCAGAAGGGCTGTCATTACTCTACAAGCACATGCCCGAGGATATTGATTCGCAGCTCTGTGCAGAAACAAAGAAATGCAGTTGTCACCATTCAGAGAGCTTTTAGGGGGATCTGCAGGACTAGAGAGGCTGTGCAGCAGTATCAGGCCACCAGAAGGGCTGTAATCACCCTGCAGGCACACACACGTGGGCATCTAGCACGTAGGAACATTGAGAGACAGCACAACGCAGCCGTCACCATTCAGAGAGCTTTTAGGGGCATGTGCAGGACCAGAGAGGCTGTGCAGCAGTATCAGGCCACCAGAGGGGCTGTCATTACCCTGCAAGCTTATTCCCGAGGATATTTGATTCGCAGCTCTGTCCAGAAACAAAGAAATGCAGCCATCACCATCCAGCAAGCCTTCAGGGGCATGTGCAGGACCAAGGAGGCTGTGCAACAATATCAGGCCACCAGAAGGGCTGTCATTACTCTACAAGCACATGCCCGAGGATATTTGACTCGCATTATGTGCAGAAGCAGAGAAATGCAGCTGTCACCATTCAGAGAGCTCTTAGGGGCATGTGCAAGACAAGAGAGGCTGTGCAGCAGTATCAGGCCACCAGAGGGCTGTATCACCCTGCAAGCTACCCACGGGATATTTACCGTAGGAACTGTCCAGAAACACAGTGCAGCCCTCACCATCCAGCAAGCCTTCAGGGGCATGTGCAGAGACCAGAGAGGCTGTGCAACATACAGGCCACAGAAGGGCTGTCAATCACCCTCAGCACACCACGGGATATTTACCGAGGAACTTGAGAAGGCAAAAAGGGGCAGCTCTCACCATTCAAGAGCCTTAGGGGCATGTGCAAGACCAGAGAGGCTGTGCAGCAGTATCAGGCCACCAGGAGGGCTGTAATCACCCTGCAAGCTTACACCGGGATATTTTCCTCGGCATAGTGCAGGAAACAAAGGAAGCCCATCACCATCCAGCAAGCCTTCAGGGGCATGTGCAGACAGAGAAGGCTGTGCAGCAGTATCAGGCCACCAGAGGGGCTGTAATCACCCTGCAGCACACCCGGGGTATCTAACACGTTAGTGAACATGAGAGCAAAAGCAGCTGTCACCATTCAGCAAGCCTTCAGGGGCATGTGCAGGACTAGAGAAGCTGTGCAGCAGTATCAGGCCACCAGAGGGGCTGTAATCACCCTGCAGGCACACACACGTGGGTATCTAACACGTAGGAACATTGAGAGACAGCACAGGGCAGCCCTCACCATCCAGCAAGCCTTCAGGGGCATGTGCAGGACAAGAGAGGCTGTGCAGCAGTATCAGGCCACCAGAGGGGCTGTATTATTCTGCAAGCACACACCGAGGTATTAACGAGCTCTGTGAGAACAAAGATGCAGCTGCTCACCATTCAGCAAGCTTTCAGGGGCATTGCAGGACTAAAGAGGCTGTGCAGCAGTATCAGGCCACCAGAGGGGCTGTAATCACCCTGCAGGCACACACACGTGGGCATCTAACACGTAGGAACATTGAGAGACAGCACACAGCAGCCGTCACCATTCCAGCAAGCTTCAGGGGCATGTGCAGGACAGAGAGGCTGTGCAGCAGTATCAGGCCACCAGAGGGGCTGTCACTACCTGCACACACCACGGGTATCTATCACGCTAGGTACAGAGAACAAGACAGGCAGCCCTCACCATCCAGCAAGCCTTCAGGGGCATGTGCAGGACCAAGGAGGCTGTGCAACAATATCAGGCCACCAGAAGGGCTGTCATTACTCTGCAAGCACATGCCCGAGGATATTTGATTCGCCATTATGTGCAGAAGCAGAGAAATGCAGCTGTCACCATTCAGAGAGCTCTTAGGGGCATGTGCAAGACAAGAGAGGCTTTGCAGCAGTATCAGGCCACCAGGAGGGCTGTAATCACCCTGCAGGCACACACACGTGGGCATCTAACACGTAGGAACATTGAGAGACAGCACAACGCAGCCGTCACCATTCAGAGAGCTTTTAGGGGCATGTGCAGACCAGAGAGGCTGTGCAGCAGTATCAGGCCACCAGAGGGGCTGTCACTATCCTGCAAGCTTATCCCGAGGATATTTGACTCGCCATCATGTGCAGAAACAAAGGAATGCAGTTGTCATCATACAGAGAGCTCTCAGGGGTATGTGCAAGACTAGAGACTGTGTACAGCAATACCAGGCCGCCAGAAGAGCCGCCATTACCTTGCAAGCCTGTACGCGTGGATATCTTACCCGCAGGGAGATCCAGAAGCAAAACCTAGCAGCTGTCACCATCCAGCAGGCCTTCAGGGGGATGTGCAAGACCAAGGAGGCTGTGAGGCAATACCGCACCACCAGGGAAGCTGTTATTACCCTACAAGCTCATTCACGAGGATATCTGACTCGCAGGGGCTTAAAGAGACAGAGGAATGCAGCAGTTATCATACAGAAAGCTTTCAGAGGAATGTGCCTGACTAGAGAGGCTGCACAGCAATACCACGCTGCCAGGAGGGCTGTGATGACCTGCAGGCACAAGTCAGATGCTGGCTGGCAAGGAAACACTTCCTGAGGCAGAGGCACAGTGCCATCATTCTGCAGAGGCATATGAGAGCCTACCAGACTGGCAGGAGTACCAGGATTCAGTACCAGCTAGACCACAAGAGAATCGTTCAAGCTCAGGCTGTTGTGCGAGGCTTTTTAGCCAGACGGAATCTGGCGAGGCAGCACAGGGCGGCCACGGTGATACAGACATGTGTGCGGACCTACCTGGCACAGAAGCGCTTCCTCTGCCTCCGTCTGGTGGCCATGCGCATGCAACGCCACTACAGGAAGCGCAAGTTGACGCGCATCACTCACAAAATCTTCCTCATCCAGCGCTCGGCTACGATCACCCTCCAGGCCGCCACTCGGGGCTTCCTGGCCAGACAAGACCTCCGGCGTAAGCACACTGCCGCTGTGAAGATACAGGCAAATGTGCGCTGCTGGTTGGCACATAAGAAATATACCACACTATGCAACAGTACCAGAACACTTCAGGTACAGTGGAGGGCCACCCTGGCCATGTGGCACCAGCGTGATCAGTACCACACTCTCCGAGGGGCTGCCATTCACATGCAAGCCATGTGGAGGGGCCTGCTTGTTAGGAGGAAGATCCAGACATGGCACAGGGCCGCCACAGTCCTCCAGGCACACACCCGCGGCCTCCTGCACCGCCGGCACCTCAGCAAGGACAGGACCAGTGCCGTGGTGGTGCAGCAGTGGTGGAGGGGCATCCTGCTAGCCAGGGAGTGCCGTCTTGAGTTCCTGGACCAGAGGGATGCTGCAATTACCCTGCAGGCCAACGTGAGGGGATTCCTGGTGCGGCAGAGGCTCAGGAAGTGTCACCGGGCAGCGGCTGTGATCCAGGCAGTGTGTCGCGGCACAGCCCAGCGCAGGCGGTTCCTGAGGCAGAGGGAGGCGGCCATAGTGATGCAGCAACACTGGAGGGCGAGGGCAGCCCACAGGAAGGAGGCAGCCGCTGTCATGCTGATCCAGGAGTGGTGGAGGGCTAAGACAGAAGTGAGGAGGCAGCAAGAACATTACCTGCTGCTGAGGAACTGTGTGGTGTACCTCCAAGCCTGGGCCCGGGGAGTGCTCATCAGGAAGCAGCTGTCCAGGCAGCACTCCGCAGCAACACTGATACAAGCACATGTGAGGCGATACCTCACTCAGAAGCACCACAACCGGCTAGAGCAAGGAACCATAATAATTCAACGTTACTGGAGGGCCACTTTAGCCTGCAGGGAGCAGCAGGAAGCCTTCCATACTGTCAGGAAGGCAACCATCACCCTGCAAGCGCATGTCAGGCGCTGGCTGGTGGAACAGAGGCTCACAAGGACCATCAGAGCCACAGTAGCTATACAGAGGTGGTGGAAGGCAACTGTCTTGGCGAGGGAAAAGCAAATAAGTTATGCCTCATTAAAATCAGCCACCATTACCCTACAGGCCCATACCAGGTGCTGGCTGGTGCGTCGGAGATACATTGAAACCGTTGGAGCCACACTCACCCTACAGAGATGGTGGAGGGCTGTTGTTGCTGCAAGACTAATGAGAAAAAGTTACATGACTGTAAAGCGAGCCACTGTTACCTTGCAGACCCATACTAGACGCTGGCTGGCTCAGAATACATACAAAAAGACTTTAATTGCTGTTACAGCCATACAGAGGTGGTGGAGGGCAGTTGTTACCACAAGGGAAACAAGAGAAAGCTATGTTATTCTAAGAACGGCCACCGTCACCCTGCAGGCACACACAAGGCGCTGGCTCGCTCAGAGAAAATACAAAAGAACCCTCACAGCTGCTGTAACCCTACAGAGGTGGTGGAGGGCAGTTGTTACTACACGGGAAACAAGAGAAAGCTACGTTACACTGAGGACAGCCACCGTCACCCTACAGAGTCACACTAGACGCTGGCTGGCTCAGAGAAAGTACAAACGTGCCCAAACAGCTGCTGTAGCCATGCAGAGGTGGTGGAGGACAGCTGTTACCACAATAAATACAAGACAAAATTACATTACCTTGAGGACAGCCACCATCACCCTGCAGAGTCACACAAGGTGCTGGCTGGTTCAGAGAAGGTACAGGAAGACCTACAGGGCTGCCACCGCCATACAGCGTTGGTGGAGGGCAGTGAGGGCCAGCCGGGAGGCAAGGAGGGATTACCTGAGGAAGATAGACGCCGTGTTGGTGCTTCAGAGGCGATGGCGGGGTGCCTGTCTGGCCCTGCGTGCCCGGGAACACTTCATCTACCTGCGGCGGGCCACCATCATCCTGCAGGCCGCGTGGAGAGGCAGGCAGGCCAGGCAGCGGGTGAAGCACATCAAGGCCGCGTGCACCATCCAGGTAGGTGACTTCTCTTTGTATGTACTGGGGTATTATATGACACTATTCCTTACTGGTGGCTGGGTTGTGTAGGTGTTGGTGTGCCTGCCTCACTGCTAATAATAATAATTATTATTTTATTTTGATCAGAAGGCATACAGGAAAAAAGAAGAAAAACGCTAAGCTAAAAAATCAAATCTAAGCTCAAGAAAAGCTAAGAGATCTGGGCCTCCAATCCCTGGGTAGTCTAAGACAGTTTTAGCTCATCTCTATGTGTATCTGTATGTTATGTGTCATCTTATGTATATCTGTATGTTGTGTGTCATCTTATGTATATCTGTATGTTATGTGTCATCTTATGTATATCTGTATGTTATGTGTCATCTTATGTATATCTGTATGTTATGTGTCATCTTATGTATATCTGTATGTTATGTGTCATCTTATGTGTATCTGTATGTTATGTGTCATCTTATGTGTATCTGTATGTTATGTGTCATCTTATGTGTATCTGTATGTTATGTGTCATCTTATGTTTTTTATTTTATTTTTTATTTCACATCACAAAGGACTGGCCAAGGGTACAAAAAAATGGGTAACACAAAGCCCGCTTAGTTACCAGTCCCTATAAAGAAAACAGTAAGATAATAATATAAAAAAGAGGGGTGAGCCAATTTAGTTCGGGAGGTGTCTTGTTACTCTTCTTTTGAAAAGATTTAAGATGTATCTATGTGTGTCTCCCCCACAGGCCCATGTGCGGGGTTGGCAGGTGCGTCGGGGAGCCCTGCAGCGGCAGCGGCAGATTCAGCTGACGGGAGTGGCGAGGGTGGCCGAGGCACACCTGGCGGCCATCAGGATACAGGTGAGGCAAGGGGGGCGCGAGGAATAGTTTATTTTTTATTTTTACATGCAAATCATGACCTGACGGAGGGACTTACACCCGACCATCATATCTATCTCTTCTCTGTGCCATGGCTAGGAAGTAATTGATTGTTTTGAGTCAATAAGGTAACAGCAGTCCTCTCCCCACAGCGATGGTACCGGCGCTGCAAGGTGCTGGCAGGGGCCAGGGCAGAGCTGTGGGCTGTGGAGCGGCTGCAGAGCTGGGTGCGGGCATGGAGGATGCGGGCGGCCTTCTTGCAGCAGCGGCGGGCAGCCCTGGTGTTGCAGCGGGCGTGGCGGCAGAGACAACAAGCACACACCGAGGTGGGTGGAGGGATTTTCTCTCTCTCTCTCTCTCTCTCTCTCTCTCTCTCTCTCTCTCTCTCTCTCTCTCTCTCTCTCTTCTCTCTCTCTCTCTCTCTCTCTCTCTCTCTCTCCTCTCTCTCCATCTCATCTTCTCTCCCTCTCATCTTCTCCCCCCCCCCCCCCTCCTCCTGTTTAGGTAGGGAGGGAGCCTATTTTGGAAAGTTTAATATTCTCCCCCTAAAACCATACCTTTCATACACTTAAAATAAAAATAAAAAACAAAAAAGAACGGGATAGAAAAAACTTGCACGCACACAAATCCGAAATCTTCTGTCTTCCCCGCAGGCCCGTCGTCACCATGCAGCCGTGGTGTTACAGGCGGCGTGGCGAGGCCGTGCCGTGTGTCGCCAGGGCAAGGCCAGGAAGCTGCGTGAGGTGCGGCAACGGCTGAAGGTGGCCACGCAGGAGGCCACGGAGGAGAAGCGCATCGGCAACCGCACCACCTCGGCCCTCAAGCACCTCCAGCACTGCCGGGACCTGCGACGCACCCTGGCCGCCATCATGAGCCTGGGTGAGGGGCCGGTGTCTAGCACATCCTATTAATATTAACCCCTTGAGGCCCAGAACGTTATTTCCATTGTAATTTTCTACCATTAGACGATTTTTAGTGACTATAAGCATTATTTTATAGATATGACCTGTTTAGTATCCTTGTCCACTAACTAATTTGGTATATTCAGTTGCTTTTCGTAATTTTATGGCTCGACGACAGACAATTTTTTATGGCAAAGGAAAGATCTGGGCGTGAAGGGGTTAATATTAATATCATATATTAAGTAACAGGAACTACCTCGTGTAGGTCTCATGGCCTCTTGTAGCTTCCTTATTTTCTTATGTTCTTATGTTCTTATATCCTACCATCAATAACACTACATATAGTCGCCAGGCATCATATATTACAAATTTTAGCATCACTACAGATTTCTATGTGCCACTGAAGAGGCATGCACAGTAGTTTATATTATGTACCTGTCTTACATGGCACATACAAATCTGTAGTGATGCTAAAATTTGTAATATATGCCACCTGGCGACATTAGTGCAGTGGCGACTAGAGTTATTGGTGGTAGTTATTATTATCATGTCTCGTTGCATAAAAGGAGGGTAAGTAAAAGACTACAAGATTTTGAGTGATCTTTTTTAACCTTGTTCTTACTTGTATTGGTTTTTTTACCCCTTTGTACATAACTTATATTTTTTTTATGTGATTACTCCTTTATAGTATCTTTCCCTCTCCAACATGACCACTTTTCTCGGCTAGATTAATCTCTCTCTCTTCTCTTCTCATTCTCTCGTTCATAATAAGTCCACAGTCTTATTCTCTTTCCTTCTCTTCTCTTGTTTTCTCTCTACTTCTGTCTTTTTCTCCCTCTTTACTCTCCTCTCTCCGCTCTTTCTCCTCTCTCTCTCTCTCTCTCTCTCTCTCTCTCTCTCTCTCTCTCTCTCTCTCTCTCTTCTCTCCTCTTCTCTCTCTCTCTCTCTCTCTCTCTCTCTCTCCCCTCTCTCTCCTCTCTCTCTCTCTCCTCTCTCTCTCTCTCTCTCTCTCTCTCTCTCTCTCTCTCTCTCTCTCTCTCTCTCTCTCTCTCTCTCTCTCTCTCTCTCTCTCTCTCTCCTCTCTCTCTCTCTCTCTCTCTCTCTCTCTCTCTCTCTCTCTCTCTCTCTCTCTCTCTCTCTCTCTCTCTCTCTCTCTCTCTCTCTCTCTTCTTCATATCACCTAATACAACAGCTTATCACCACTCTTCCTTATATACTTCCTCCTATCACATGACCATTACAGAAATTTCCGTAACAAAAGCTCAACACTTCAACTATACGAGCACTGACATCTTCTCTCCTCCCCTCGGCAGACACCAGCACCCGTTGGTCTCCGCGGTGCTGTGAGTGGCTGGCATCACACCAAGGCCCAGGGGTGCTGATGGGACTGATGCATTCGTGCAATCGATCCATTCCCAACTTACAGATCATCAGCTACATCCTCAACATCCTCATCAACCTTGCCAAGTACCCGCCCACTTCATCCTGTGTTCACCAGGTTAGTAGGGGAGAAGAAGCAAAGTAAGGTAAAACATAAGGATGACCAAAATGATTCAAGGGATGCGTAACTTTAGTTGTGAGAAGAGATTGAAACTATTAAATTTACACTCACTCGAGAGGCGTAGGTAAGGGGCGATCTGATAGAAGTTTTTAAGTGGATAAAGGGATGCAATAAAGGCGATGTAGGAAAAGTTCTTCCGGATAGTAACCAGGGTAGAACAAGAAGTAATGGATTCAAGCTGGAAAAGCGTAGATTTAAAAAGGAAATAGGGAGAAACTAGTTCACAAATAGGGTGGTGAATGATTGGAATGGACTCAGTTGTCAGGTGGTCAATGCGGAGTCTATTGGGGTCTTTAAAAGGAGTCTGGATAAATTCATGGATGGGGAAGAGAGTTGGATGTAGGTAGTGTTAAGTAACAGGAACTACCTCGTGTAGGTCTCACGGCCTCTTGTAGCTTCCTTATTTTCTTATGTTCTTATGTTCAATAACCTGAGCCTCTTCCCACACAGATCAAGGACCTGACACAGAGTGTGTTGCGGCAGCTGGCCATGTCATCAGAGAAACACCCGGCCATCTTCACCAAGGGCTGCACGCTGCTCTACTTGTTGGCCACCTCCTCTGTGCCCCTACAGGTGGGTTGAGGCATTAAAAGAGAGATACATACAGAGCTGTACTGCATGCAAGTGAATTGATGCATAAAAGAGAGAGAGAGAGAGATACATACCGAGCTATACTGCATGCAAGTCATCCCATAATTGCTTTCATTTATTGCATTCATACGACTACCGCTTCATCCTCCATATCATACTCTTATTCAGTATCAGTCATCATCTTTAACCCCTGGAAATGATAATCTTATTCATCATCACCTTTTCTTTTCCTCCTCCTCCTCCACATGTCACAGAAACTACCACGTGTAGGTCTCGCGGCCTCTTGTTGCTTCCTTATGTTCTTAGGTTCTTATGTTCTTATGTCCCCCTTTCGTCACTCAGGCCGTGAGGAGCCGCCAGGTGGTGCAGGAGCTGAAGGGTCTCCGAGGGCTGATGCTGCGCCGCCAGAAAACCGCCGCCGGAAACAAGCGTCTCCCCAGGCAGCCCAAACCTCTCTCGGCCCATTTGCGGCCGGCCACCCCCCCGGACTGGTCTCTGCGGCCAGGCCAGCACAGAGAGTTTGAGGAACCTCTCTCAGCCATCACCACCCTGCTTGCTTGCCTGGAACAGGAGAGAGAAGGATGAAGGGTGGATAGGCATTGAGGTACAGACTTGGAATGGGACAGAGTATAAGTGGGAGGGAGAAGAGTTGGTTTAGATATGAGTCAGATGAATGGAAGTCGACTTAGACATGAGAAACAGAGAGGGAATGGTGCAAAACTTGGGTGTGGAGAGGAAGGAGATGATCTAAATGTAAGATAGACATGATATAGACATAGTGAGACAATAATGAGAGACATGATTAAGAGGAGTGAGGGAGATAGGAGTTTACCCGAGACATGAGTGGTATGAATCGTGAGTATCATACCTCCATTTTACTTTTCTATTCTCCATCCTATGTCTGTGAATGAACTCCCTCCTCTCTCCCACTCTCTAATTCCCTTCCTAAACCTTCCCTGTCCCTCACACATTCTCTTTTCCCTCGTAGTATAAGTAATGGCTTTAACTCTTCATATTTTGTCACATGAACACAAACCGTTTCATTTTCATGTGTTTTGATATTCTTCTCATTTTACTATTGCACCTTCTGATTTTATTTAAGGCAAGAAGTATTGTTTTAATGTATATACTTTCGTATTTCTATATTTGTTTGTTGTTTTTAGTTGTGTGAGTGAGGATGAATGCATTTTTAATTTCAATGCTTTTTTATGGTTAGGTAAGGCCTTATGTTTTAACTTTATATGATTTATAGGCTTTTTAACATTCCAAAAAAGCTTCCTTTCTTCTTTCACACCATTATCAAAGGAGTTTCCAAAATACCTGCTGACATGCAGTAAAAAATGGTACAGTATATACAAACATATTTATTATTTAGTTGCAATTTTTTTTCCAGCAGCTTTGTTTTTCGTTTCGTGCTTAATAACATCACGGAACAGACTTTATTTTATTGCATATATATGTGTGTGTGTGTGTGTGTGTGTGTCATCAGTGTGTCTTCTTTGTTCTTTCCTATTATCCCTTGCAGCCCCCTAGTAAGACTTATTTTTGTGTAATGCCAACCTTTATTATATCCTTGTTCGGTTTTATTTTTTTCCTAACTTTTTTTTCCTAGTGTTTGATTAATTTCTTCAGCTCACGTTCTGTAAGTGAGTGTTTGGATGCGGCATTGATGAGCCACCTATTTCTTGGTCTTCCTATCTACATTATCCTACTTGCTAATTATCCCTTCTTGCCATTATGCCTTTTTTTATACTTATTCAGATTATATGTACCTTACAAAATATGGACTTTTATTTAGAAATAGGATAGATAAATACATATAATATTATGTTAATGTTTTAATGGTAATGATAACACTGTATCTGACTCTCTATAATAGTTATTTCTATTTATCTTATTTCTTACTTTTACTTATTATATGGATGGTTATTCAAGGCATCCCTAAACTTATTCTTGCAACTATAACCTTAAAATATTTCTTTACTTTTCAATGTTTCTATCTTCAGCCCCATTACATATTATCACTGCCAATAGTGTAATTTAAGGAATATTTGATCTTTATTACTCATGGAGGTATAATATATATAATAGCTCCAGCCTCCATGTTATTACCGGCGAAGTACAAAATTAATTACTTATTTTACCTGTCAAATAAATATGCTTGGATATTTGTATTTTTTAATGTTTAGATCTTCAGTGTTTTATAGGGTTGGGTATTGATGGTTTTAGTAAGGGTTCGGTGGCTGCTGTCTCCCCACTGCCATTCTTGCATTCTATCCAGCGTCACAGCGTGTGGTGGAAGAAAGGGTAGGCCTATTGTTGCAGTGTTAGAACTACCATTGAACCTTTATCTACAATTATTCTGTATTGTAGCAGTGTTAAATCTACCACTGAACCTTTATCTACATATTCTGTATTGTAGTTAGCAGTGTTAAATCTACCACTGAACCTTTATCTACATATTCTGTATTGTAGTTAGCGGTATTAAATCTACCATGTAACCTTTATCTACATATATCTACTGTGAGGTTGTGTATGTTAGAATCAACTTTTCCTAGACACTTGCTCTAAACTCAAATTGGTGGTCTGAAAGGAGTATATTTATGTTCCAGAGACTGTTTGGGCTACCTTTAAATTGTCCTTTCAAGCATCTTACAACAAAGGTAGGTCAGACCAGCGAAATTTAAACACAATACTAAAGTTTTCTATCTCCAGGGATTATGAAAGAAAGACTAAATACTAATAAAAGAAAATATGGCTTCGTGTAGGTTATCACTTCATTGTGTGTAATGCCGGATTATTACAACATTGGGAAGTAGATAGAGGGACAAATCATATGCGTGTAGAGACTAGAGAGAAGTGACTACATTCGACACCATTGGCCCAATTATAATAATCTAATCCCAAGTAATCGCTGATGGATTATTTGTTTAGATGATAATTCCTCAGAGCCGTAGTGATCTACCGCTGCAGTGATTAGGCGAAGTTCTTTAATAATCTCGAATACTTTGTTAAATAATGGCCTGGATTTTTTATTATCCAAAATTTTCCATACATTAGAATAATTTATCTAAGTTCATTACGAAAAGGAAAAAAGCTATAGTGAAGTTTAGCATCGTGATCCTTGCAACATGGCGGCAAGGAAGCAGTAATCTTTTGTAGTGTTGCTCTGCGGTGGAGGCAAGTGGCTCCCTGCGGCACTCCAGGGGGTGGTGGGGCGTGGCTGAAGGTAGGGTGAAACTGGGTTATACGTGGGAAATGCTGGGATACTCTGTTATCTTAAATGAGTAGATGGGACGGTAATTATGTATTTTTGGTAAATAGGTAAAGATTCGTTTCATCGCCCCTGCCATTATCTCGCTTACTACCTATGAAGGACTAAACTTTTGTCATACACGTCTTCTACTAACCTTCAAACCTCTTGGCAACTTGTTACTTTGGTCAAAATCACGGACAAAATGATCTAATAAGAATAAATAAGTTGCTACTCCGCCGTCGCCATCAGCGCAGTGTAGACCCGGGACGGGCGCCTCCCAGCCCTCTCTCACGGACACCAGCGGGGTAGGTCAGGTTTAGTTTTATTTTAAACTAAACTAAACCTAACCTTGACCATAACCTACCTGGCTGCTGTCCGTGAGGGAGGGCTTGCCCCGCGGTCTGTCTGTGCTGATGGCGACGGCGGAGTTGCACTTTGTTTATTCTTATCAGATCACATTTGTCCGTGATTTTGACCAAGTAACAGCTTGCCAAGAGGTTTGAAGGTTAGTAGAAGACGTGTATGATAAAAGATTAGTCCTTCATAAGGTGGTAAGCGAGATATGGCAGGGTTGATAAAACGAATCTTAACCCTTAATTATAAAGGAAAGAGCCCGATTTACTTACTGTGGTAATATAGAGGGAGAAATGCCACACCCTTCCTCCGCTACAAGCTTTATGGTGTATTGTTTCGTTATTGGGCACCACGATTTTGGAAGACCACTAATCTTTTCTGATAAGATTTGATGTGTTTTGAATGAAACAGTTGAATTGTTATATACCCCCTCAACCCCTTCCCCCTAAATCTTAAGTGATTTCCTCCATAAACGACTTAGTAAGGTTAGAAGAATTTACCTCTTATGGACGTCAGATGAACTTAAAAAGACTTAAGTAACTTACATCTATCCAGTACAAAGTTAATATAATCTGTAAAGAAACATTAGTTATAAGTTACTAGGATCCCAGAGATTAAATATGAGATGGTTAGGTGAGGTTACTGGCGGACTAATAGAAAGACTAGACAACCAAGTTAGGTTATATTAGCTTAGTTATGTTCAGTACAAAGTTATTATAATCCCGTAATATACAAATTGATGTTACCACGATCCCAATTATTTAATACAGCGCAATATTCTGCCATTCCTCAACTGATCGGGATAAAGTTCGATTATAATTCCAATCAGAATTAATTAGAGTATGGTTGCAGGCCATCTCGGCTCATTGCATTTCAACTTGGCCCACGGTTAGGAATTATCAAGAACCTGCATGTTTTTTATTTCTTTATAAAAACAGGCATTTCCCGTAGATCACAACTCGACTAGGAAAATCTATATATTAATAAAAGCGAAAGTGTGTGTGTGTGTGTGGTATAGGTTCCGCCCCCCGTGGCGGAATCCCATCATATACCACATTTTTGGAACCAGGTTGACCAGGGGAAGGTTTTAAGCCCACTTATGAGATGATCCGATCACTTTTTTTTTTTTTTTTTAGCAGCCTATTAGCGATAATTGTGAAAAAAAAAAGTGGGTTGCGAGAATTGAGGAAGCCTTGATGTAGGGTGATGGGTAATGGGTGAGTGAATGGGTGGGGTGATGGGTAATGGGTGTGGGGTGATGGGTGGGGGAATAGATGGGGGGTGATGGGTAATGGGTGAAACACTTGAAACACTTTAATATGCTTACCATACATAATACATACGTTAATAAAGTTATATAACATAATTTGTGTAAGCAGCCCATACGAAGCCATACGGCTATTCGGGCAGCATCTCTGTAGTTTACAAACAAGTTTATCTAGGACGTCAGTAGCAATTACATAAAAGAAGAAAAAAAAAAAGTGAGTGAATGGGTGTGTGGTGATGGTGAGTGAATGGGTGGGGAGTGATGGGTAATGGGTGAGTGAATGGGTGGGGGGTGATGGGTAATGGGTGAGTGAATGGGTTGGGGGTGATGTGAATGGGTTGGCGTTAATACATACATTTCTACATCCATGATTTCAGGAAAGTTAGAAGGGGCTATCTGGAGAGAGTGTGTTTGGTGAGACCGAAGGCCCACCAATAGCCCTCCGCAGGAGCTAGCCAAAAAGTCCGCCCGGAGGGCGGCTTTGCGGCTAGTCAATCATAAAATCAATCTATCATGAATCAAACCAATGATGAATGGTACATTATTATTTTTTCAAGTCTCCCCTAAACTTCAAACTCTGGTGACGCCACTGCCGGACACTTCTAAACACCGCACATAGGAAGGCCAGACATTACTTTTTTTTTTTTTTTTTTTTTTTTTTTTTTTGTAGCCTATTGCGCCAGTAGGCTATTTTATCATATGGAGGGTCGTAATGGTCCTCCTCCGCCCTCCGTCCGTTGGTTGGCGCAGGCTGGATTTTTATAGTGACACCTGTGACCTGTGATGTTATAGGTGAGGGTCCGTTTTCTATGTTAGTCTACCCTCAGTTTGAAGGTATATATATATTCATACTATTTTCTTTTAAGTTATCTTGTGTAATCTATTGTATTAAGTCATATCTCATGCTATCTGTCGTGTATTAAGTCATATCTCATGCTATCTGTCGTGTATTAAGTCATATCACATGCTATCTGTCGTGTATTAAGTCATATCTCATGCTATCTGTCGTGTATTAAGTCATATCACATGCTATCTGTCGTGTATTAAGTCATATCTCATGCTATCTGTCGTGTATTAAGTCATATCACATGCTATCTGTCGTGATAAGTCTATCACATGCTATCTGTCGTGTATAAGTCAATCAATGCTATCTGTCGTGTATTAAGTCATATCATCATGCTATCTGTCGTGTATTAAGTCATATCACATGCTATCTGTCGTGTATTAAGTCATATCACATGCTATCTGTCGTGTATTAAGTCATATCTCATGCTATCTGTCGTGTATTAAGTCATATCACATGCTATCTGTCGTGTATTAAGTCATATCTCATGCTATCTGTCGTGTATTAAGTCATATCTCATGCTATCTGTCGTGTATTAAGTCATATCTCATGCTATCTGTCTTGTTATATATCACAGTATCTGCGTATTAATCAATCACATGCTATCTGTCGTGTATTAAGTCATATCACATGCTATCTGTCGTGTATTAAGTCATATCACATGCTATCTGTCGTGTATTAAGTCATATCACATGCTATCTGTCGTGTATTAAGTCATATCACATGCTATCTGTCGTGTATTAAGTCATATCACATGCTATCTGTCGTGTATTAAGTCATATCTCATGCTATCTGTCGTGTATTAAGTCATATCACATGCTATCTGTCGTGTATTAAGTCATATCACATGCTATCTGTCGTGTATTAAGTCATATCACATGCTATCTGTCGTGTATTAAGTCATATCTCATGCTATCTGTCGTGTATTAAGTCATATCTCATGCTATCTGTCTTGTATTAAGCATGTATTTTGGACACACATATATGAAAAAACGAATTTAGAGAAGGATAAGCAAACAAAGAAATGAAGAGTATTACCAATAACTCTCTCTCTCTCTCTCTCTCTCTCTCTCTCTCTCTCTCTCTCTCTCTCTCTTCTCTCTCTCTCTCAGACAAATTACTTTAGTTCAGTTTGTTTAATTTCATACTTGAATTACATTGTTTGTGTATCATGTATGTGAGTGTGTGTGTGTGCGTCTGTATGTGTGTGTGTGTGTGTGTGTGTGTTTCTTTGTGTGTTTGTTTGTGTGTTTGTTTTAGGCATGTGTTCATATTTTTACTTTCCGTTTTTTCAGCACGTTTTCCAAGAGAGAGAGAGAGAGAGAGAGCGGAACAGACAGGCAGAGTGGAAATCAAATAACAGCTATCAATTTTATTACTTCCAGCTTTTCTTTTTTTTTTTTTTTTCTCTCTCTCTCTCCCTCTCTCCTCTCCTCTCTCTCTCTCTCCCTCTCTCTCTCTCTCTCTATCTTTTGGAAAACGGTTAAAAGGCAAAATAAAAATTGAACCCCTAAAATAAAACACACAAAAAACCCACACAACACACACACACACACAACACAACACACACACACACAACACACACACCACACAAAACACACACAACAGGAACTTTTCCCGCGAGATGAAAAAAAAAACCAAAAGACGAGGGGGAAAAAGGGGGGGGGGGGGGGGGGGTAAGAAGAAAGAACCGGTAAAAAAAAGGGCGAAAAGGGGATGAAAAAGAAAGAAAGAAAAAGCTTCCCCTTTTAAACCTTAGGAGGAACAGACGACGGACGGACAGAAAAGACAGACAAAACAGACGGACACTCGGGTAGACGAAGCCAGACAAAAGCGACAGCAACAGACAGACGGACCTCAGGTAAAAAGCAGACAGAAGACAACGAAGAAAAAAGGCACTCGGGGTAACAGACAACAGACGGACGGACAGAAGACGGTAGGGCAGACGGACAGACAGAGACACAGACAGACAGACGGACATCAGGGACAGCAACGGGGAAGGGGAAAAGAGAAGCGACGGGACGACGGACAGACGCCCCTCGGGTGGGCAGCAGACAGACAGACAGACGTCAGAAACAGCCAGACAACGGCGGACGACAGACAGGGGGGGGCAGACGGCAGACAGAGACAGACAGACGCCGGGTTTGACAGACGATAGAGGGGACACAGACGAAGGCGGCAGACGACAGACAAGACAGACAGACAGACGGACGCTCAGGTAGAAGCAGACAGACGAGACGACAGACAGACGACGGACAGACAGACGCCAAAAAGCAACGGGGACAGAAGACAGACGCCGGGTTAACAACAGACGACGGAGTACGACGAAGTGCAACGACAGAAGAACAGGAAGAGTAAAGGTTACAGACAGTAGACGGACGACAGAAGAAGGGGAGAGGAAGAAAAAGGACAGAAAAGAAGCGGAAAAAAGGGGGTAAAAGGGAAGAGCTCGGTTGCCCCCCGGGGCAAAACAAAAAGCCCCCTCCCCCCATGGGGCCCCCCAAAAAAAATTCTTCCCCCGGGATTTAAACCCGAAATAAAGAATTGATTTTTCCCCAAAACGGAAAAGGGTAATAGCTCGCAATAAAGGAGAGACAAAGAAAGAGAGAGAGAGAGAGGGAGAGAGAGAGAGGGGAGAGAGAGGAAGAGGGGGGGGGAAATTAGGAATAAAGAAAAAAGAAGGGGAAAAAAAAGGGAATTGGGAGAGGGAGGGGCTTTTTCCCTTCCCTTCTTTCTTTCTTTCCCTCTCTCCCTTCTTTTCTTTTTCTTCTCCTTTTCCTCTCTCTCTCTCTCTCTCTCTTTCTCCTCTCTTTTTTCCTTTTTACCCCCTCCAAAAAACCACCCCCCCTTTATTCCCAAACCAAATAAATGTAACCCCAAAAAAAAAAAATAAAAAAAAAAAAATAAAAAAAAAAAGAAAAAACCCAAAAAAAAAAAAAGGGATCTTAAAGGTCAAAAAAACCAAACCTAACTCTCTAGGCCCCTTTTTCCTCCCCCCTCTCTCTTCCCCCCTCCTCCTCCCCCCTCTCTTCTCCTCTTCCCTTTTCCCCGTCCCCTCCTTGTTTTATATTTTGCTTTTTAATGTCTTTCTCACTGTCGACTTCAAAAAAATTTTTTTTTTTTTGGGTAAACGGTGACATGCAGCTGACAAAATTGCAATGAAAAGATAATGGTTAGATTGGAAATAGTTTAAATAGTATAGTGTGGTAGTAGTAGAGTATAGTGGGTATTAGTGTAGTAGTAGTATATATAGTAGTAGTGATGATGATGGGGAAAAGTTAATTTTACTATCTCCTCTCTCTCTCTCTCTCCTCTCTCTCTCTCTCTCTCTCTCTCTCTCCTCTCCCCTCTCTCTCCTTTTCCTCTCTCTCTCTCTCTCTTCTCCCCCTCTCTCTCTCCCCCTCTTCTCTCCTCTCCCCCTTCTCTTTCTCCTCTCTTCCTCTCTCTCTCTCTCTTCCTCTCTCTCCTCTCTTTTCCCCTCTCTTACAAAAAGTCATAAATTATAGTTGTCATTACTATAAATTTTTTAATAAATATATCTTTATGACCTTTGGAAAAGCAAGTAGTAGTAGTATAGTAGTATAGTAATAGTAGAAAAGTAAAATGTATAGTAATTAGTAGTAGTAGTAGTAGTAGTATTATAGTGTAGTAGTAGTGTGAGATAGATATAAAAGTTAAAGAAATAAAATTATTAATCAAAAGGGGAATAAAACCCCCCTCCCCCCCCCCCTCTCCGTCCCCCCCAGCAAAAAAATTTCGGTCCCCCCCTTCCCCCACCCCATCCTTCCCCATAAATTTAAACCCCCCTTCCCCCCCTCCCCCCCCCCCCCCCCCTCCCTTGCGAAAGCGTATAGCGAAAAGAAAATTATTTTTATTATCATGATAGTGTAGTATAGTAGTATAGTATAGTGTTTTTATTTGGGTTATAGTAGTTAGTGACAGTAGTAGTAGTAGTAGTATTAGTAGTAGGGAGTATTTAATAGCTGTTGTTATTGGTATAATAGAAGTAGAGTATTTTGTTGTTGTATTAGCAGTGTTGTTAAATTTTTTTTATAGTAGTATAGTGGAAAAAGTAGTGTAGTTGAAGTGGTTTATTGTTGTTGTATTAGCAGTGTTGTTAAATTTTGTATAGTAGTAGTAGTGACAGTAGTAGTAGTTGTTGTTGTTGTATTAGCGGTGTTGTTAAATTTTATATAGTAGTAGTAGTGACAGTAGTAGTAGTAGTAGTAGTAGTAGTAGTAGTTGTGAAAAATATATATATTAACATAAACAAGATTTTTATATAGTTGCAAACATTATCTTTATTATTTTTATTATCATCGTTATTATCATCATTACTATTATTATTATCAGTATTATCAACGTTTTTAGTATTTTTATCATCGTTATTATTATTCTTATCATCGTTATTATTAGTAGTATCGTTATTATTATCATCATTATCATTATCATTATTATCATTATTATTATGACCACCACCACCGCCACCGCCACCGCCATTGCTAATCCCCGCCGGACACAGCACCGCCGAGCCCTTCATTATGAATTATAATTACATACATATAATAATATTTCCACGTACACGCGCACGCACACGGCCACACATCATAACACTATTTACGCCACGACCACTCCGCCAGCCCGCCTACCTGCCGTCCCAGGGTTCGAGGAGGAGGAGGAAAGAAGAAGAAGAAGAAGAAGAAGAAGAAGAAGAAGAAGAAGAAGAAGAAGAAGAAGAAGAAGAAGGAAAAAGAAAAAAAAAGAAGGATGGGAAGAAGAGAAGGGGAGGAAGAAAAGGAGCTATAGGAGGAGAAGGAGCTAGGAGGAGAAGGAGGAGGTGGAGGGGAAGAAGAGGAGGAGGAAAAAGAAGAGGAGAGTTCATGGATTACATGGGAAACAGACCCAGAAGACCTATTGGTCCATAACGAGGGTATCTGCTGCACTACATCAAACTAACTATCAAACTTGTAAGAAAACAGGGATTATGAACCATGTCCCAAAAGAGGATGGAACATAAGTTTCTAGTGCGGATGGATATAAAAAATACTAACTACAACACACTACCAACAACTAATCGTACGGGGACTAATTGATTCGCACTATCATACCCATTTATTTACAGTGCGCGTCGTCTGTTTTTAAAAGTAGTTTTTGGGGGTGGCTCCCCACAACATTTGCTGGTAACTTTTTCCATCGATCAACACTCTAACATTGAAATAATTTTTACGGAGATCGGTGATCAACGTTTGGGCCCTTTAGTTTTAACCTTATTTTTTTTGTCACTTGAGTTTAAAGCTCAAAAAGGTTTTTTCTTGATTTAAAGACATCAAATCCTTTTAGGTCTTTAAAGGTTATCAAGCCCCAGGGTTTTTCATCCTTTAAGGAAAAAATATTAAGTTTTCCGGTCTCTCTTCTAAAGTTTCGCAGAGTGGGAAATTTTTTTTGGTTGCTCTTCTTTGCACGGGTTCCAATTTGGCTTATCTTTTACGAAACGGGGGACCCAAAAAAAAACGGGTTTCAAGTGCGGCCTAACAAGGACGTGTATAATTGGTCTTACTTTCGAGTTTTTTGTTCAAATTCGTTAATAAAACCCAAAATTTATTTTGCCTTTTTACTGGCACTAGCAATGCGGACGGTTTTTAGATCATTACTGTGATGACCTAAACCTTTTTCCCTCTGTCTTTGTTAAAAGATTTATTTTTGCATTTATGTTATATTTTAGGTTATCCCTTTTCCTATAGCATTACTTTACATTTTCGGAAAAGAATTTTTTAAAAGCCTTTTATCCTCCAATCTGATAGTTTTTTGAGATCATTTGTTGGTTCGCAGTTTTTTAGTATAGCTTTACCGGGCCCAATTTTTGTCAACTCCAAATTTTGATATTTTAGATAAAGTCCGCGTCCAATCGTTGATAATTTCAGAAAAAGAGTAGACCCAAAAAGGGCCTGAGGACCCCCTAGTAAAATCTAACCCCTCGATGCCTCGCCCTTTTTACTACCCGTTGTTTCGATTTGAAAGCCCCAACGCCAAACCATGAACTAAAGTCTCCTAGCCAGTGCCCTTACTTGGGAAAAGCGCTTTTTGGGAACTGTATCGAAGGCTTTCGAAAATCAAGGAATTTAACCGAGGGAATTTTAGCGTCCCCGTTTTGAAAAAAATTACATTAAAAAATCAGAGGTTTTGTTAACAGGTCTTTTTTTCGAAATCCTCTGGAGTTTTGTATTTATTTTTTTTTCATCGAGAAAAAAACACTATTTTATCCCGCAATATTTTTTCAAAAAGTTTAACAAACACAGACTTAGCTAATTTGGGGATAATTACTTGCTGGGGGTCTTCTCCCTTTCTTGAATATCTGTCAAATTAGTAAATTTCCCCATCGGGGCATTTTTGTCCCATAGCGTTTTTGAAATAATCTTTATGGAGGAAAATTTTTGTGACATTCGCGAAGTAAAAGCGGCGGGAAAATTTCGTCCCCCCCCCACGGATTTTGCTGGTCGAGTTTTTTTGCAAATACTTTGATATTTCGTCTACTGTTAATTTTCCTATTTTCCCAACTATCACTTTCGGTCCCGCATACATGGTTCTGGGTTTTTGGTAATGGAGCTTCGTCTTCTTTAATAAATACCGCATTAAAGTATTCATTTAGTACGAATTTTTGCTCTTATTTCATTAAACCAAAATGTTTTTCTTACTTTAATCCCAAAACTTGTTTTGACGTTTTTTTTTTACTTGAACGTATTGAAAGAAAACCTTTTCGGGGTTTTATTTTTGGGTTCCTTTGAATTTTTTCTTCTACTCGCGCTTTTTTTGTCTTTTTAATCCTTTGCAAGACGTTTTACGTCATTGTATTCTCTAGAATCGCAGTCCGCATTTGATCGTTGTAAAATTTATACGCTGTCGCTTCGCCCAAAAGATTTGTTGAATTATTAGTCTCCAACTGGGTTTTTTTATGTTTTTAGACGTTTCCTTTTTCATGGGAATATTTTTTCAAACCCACCGATTGGAGTTTATTTTGAATAAATTACCTGTTTTTTGGCGTTATCCCTTAGTAGGGCAATCCCAAACAAAATTTGCTTGTACCCTGTGATCTTCGTGAAACTGCTTTATTATAATTGGGGAAATAATAAAGATTTTTTTGTGATGCTACATTCAATTTTTTGCCGCATCTGATTAAACCCGTGTCACTGTTTTCCCAAAAGTTCCCTAATCCAGTAATCAATCAGATTTAGTTTTCGGTAGGGGAAAAATAATCTAGGATATATTATCCCTTGTAGGGTCACGGACCACCTGATTTAAATATCTTGTTTACCATATCAACATCGCGTCCTTTCTTAGCAAAATTAAATTTTTCCAGTTTATACGGGTAGGTTAAAATTCACTATTTGTGTCGTTATTTTTTTGATAACGACTTTATCTCGTCATAGAGGAAGGGGCCTCGACTTTCCCCATTGATTTGGGAGGACGATATATTGTCCCAATAGTTAGCAATTTTTTCCGTTTAGCTTTAACTTGCGTAGATGAGTCATATGCCTTTATTTTTTTATTGAATTTGATTCTTGAAAAATTTTTTTAATTTTAAAGAATACACCTCCACCTTGTTTACGTACGACAATTTGGAATTCTTATAGCCTGGAAAGGCTATTTCATAAAAAAATGTTTTTTCTTGTTTTGACCCAAAATCTCAGTGATACAACGATATCGGCGTTTTTGGCACAACGTACGCATTAGTTCGTTACGCTTTTAAAAAAATGCTTCTGGCATTTGATTAGTAATTTTTAAATTCTTTAAAAGTTTTGGTAAAACCCTTTCGTGAGGGTTTACCGGGAGGGTGTTGGGGTCCCTGTACCCGGGGCGCTTGATTAAGTTATTTGATTATATTTTCGGAAAAGGAACGTGACCCGCGTTGCTGGGGTAAGAAAGGGGTTTAAAGGGATTTCTGCTACTGCCGCCGTCGTCGTTTTTTGATCTGTAAAAAAAATCTTTAGCAACGTCCTAACCGGCTGGCCACGGGTGGGGGGGAGTCCGTCATCCCCCAAAAAGGGTGGGAAACCTCAACCAGGATGGGGGCCTCGTAGAAAATTTCCCAAATTTGGAAGTCTCTTTTCCTGTGCCAAAGAGCCCTTGCCGGTTATTTGCGCTGAACGCTTTATCGAAAAAAACGTTGGCCAAACCTAGTCTGGGGAGAATTCCTGAAATATATATGATTAGTTTTTAGTCTTGAATTTAAGGATCACTTCCTGTACTTGTCCAGTATTTCTTCTTCTTCTTCTTCTTTTTCCTCAGAGGAGGAGGAGGAGGAAGGGGAGGAGGAGGAAGGAGGAGGAGGAAGGAGGAGGATGGAGGAGGACGGCTTATGAGCTGATGACTATACGGATGAGAAGTCTGATTAGGGGAGGTGTGTCTGTAGGATGAGGATACGAGGAGGAGGGATGCGGAGGAATTATTAGGAGGAAATATAAGAAGGAGGATGTCACTAGGAGTAAGAGAAAAGGTGAAGGAGTAGGCTGAGGAGTGACTATAAGGAGAATGAGGAGGAGGTAAGGAGGAGGAAGAGGATGGGTGGAGTGAGGAGGAGGAAAACGGGAGGAAGGATAAAGGAGGAGGTATTTGTACTATAACTTTGATGATGAATGTCCAAGGTTTGAAACGTCTTCATGCCTGAGTTATGCCTATTTTTCAACTTTATGCATGCCTCGCATGAGTTTCTTACGGTGACTTATGTTTGCTCCTTCTCCACATGACCCTTAGGCCGAAAATTAGCCAACCCCCCACCCCTCCCCTTCATCCCTTGCCCTTCCCCAAGCCCTTCCCGAAACGATGACGGATTTCAAAGTGTCGTGAAAAATTGTAAAAAAAAACATGATATTTTTTACCAACTTTGGAGAATAAAAGAAAAAAAAAAGGTGTGTAAGATGGGAGGGTTTCTTAGAGAGAGAGGAGAGAGAGAGAGAGAGAGAGAGAGAGAGAGAGAGGAGAGAGAGAGAGAGAGAGAGATAGAGAGAGGAGAGAGAGGAGAGAAGGGAGAGAGAAGACGAGAGAGAGAGAGAGAGAGAGAGAGAGAGAGAGAGAGAGAGAGAGTAAAAAAGAAAAATTTGAACCCATGTATCTTGTTTCAAAATCTTGGTAGAAGTTCGTTCGTTAACATAAGACGAATCATTCGACCATAGTTATCGGGAGACGGCGAGGATTGGAAGGCAATGATGGATGACTCGGACTGATTCAGGAACTCGATCAATATATTTGTTGACAGACAAAGGATTTGGAAATTGAGATATGAACTTTGGTACCATAAGTTTGGATCCGTTGGCATGTTTGTCTTTGCAACTGTAGCTACCTACTTAATTGGATAAATGATTGAGTGTTTATGATTAGGAGTAGGAAATCTCATAACTGACTGATTAAATAAAGGTTGGAAGGGGGAATAATATAGGTTGGAATTCCCTTAAATTTAAAAATCTGGCTCGTGGAAATATGGGATTAAGAACACCAAATTCTACAATGACCTATCAGAAACAGGATTTACAAATATTTTTTTTGCCGTAGATTAGAAAAAAAAGTGAATGAACTTAATTGAAATAGAACGTAGAATGATGAGATACTTGATAATATTGCTTCGAAAGAATGAATTTATTCAGAGCTAGAGAGAGAGCTAGAGAGAGAGAGAGAGAGAGAGAGAGAGAGAGAGAGAGAGAGTAGAAGAGAGAGACGAGAGAGAGAGAGAGAGAGAAAGATATCAACAAAAAGAAAGAGACCAGGGGAAGCAAAGAAAAAAAAATATATATATATATAATCTTAATTTAGCTCCCTACCATTCCATACACCTCCTCTCTCTCTCTCTCTCTCTCTCTCTCTCCTCCTCTCTCTCTCGCTCTCTCTCTCTCATCTCTCTCTCTCTCTCTCTCTCTTCTCTCTCCCGCCTCTCTCTCACGTCTCCCTCAATCTTTAGACGAGTTAAAAGAGAACTTTAACTTTTATTTTTTCTTTTCTTCGTTTATTTTACTCAAAAACTAAATACATAGACATAAAATAACTAACATAAGATAAAACATGTTTAAGCTCCGCCGTCGCCCTCCTCACTACTCTCCGAAGGGGGGAAGGAAGGAAATTGCGTGCGCTGAGGCTCAACGGGGGGTGTTGATATACGTAGCTCCTGTTTTTAGCAGTCCCCCCAACCCGCTATGGTTCTATCTCATCGGTCACCTGGTGCGTGGCATTGACAGTTAACCCCGGCACCCGTACCTTAAGGCGCCGGTTGGGCTATCTCCCCCTTGTACCGGAGGGTAACACGGGGACAGTGCCGTAGCCTTCGTCGGAGATACGGGAGCTTCCTCTCCCAGGCTAGTAACGCCCCGGCTATGCCGGGGGGTTCCCCTCCCTGGTCCCCGGGGCCCCCGAGGCCCCTAGCTTGCATAGTTGCCGCCCCGGGGCATCCATTATCGCCCGCCCCTGTCATGCACTGTCAATCATATAGATACATCACCATCTCTGCTGCGGCTGCGTCGCCTTCAGGAGACCTGTATTGGTGCTCAGAGGTCCAAGATCCTGTTGGCAGTGTCTCGGTAATGCCCCCGGGTTCCGGGGTGAAACCCAGGGGAAGCCTCCTGAAGGAGTATCTAGTAGGCGTTGTAGTCGCGTAGAGTTTCATCTTTCATCTCCGCCCCCGCCCACCGCTATGGCCCGGCCCCAGCGCCCAGTGACTCCCAAGGGCCTGAGAGAGGGCCACAGGGGTAATAGTGTGGAGGTACTCATGGTCTCGTAGAGTAGCACTTCCCTACCCCCTGGGGCAAAGTAGGGCGCCCCTTGGTTGCCCCACGGTGGTTCCGGGAAGCCAAATGCTGCCCCAGGGGAATCACCCACCGGGGCGGGCAGTGTTTGCAGGGACATCTTGGTCTCGTAGATTTTGCACCTTCCCGCCCCTGGGGTTATGGCGGGGTATTCCTTAGTCGTCGCAGTCGAGCCCGGTGGTCCTGGGTCCCAGGAGAGGACCACAGGGGCAACGTTCCGAGCGCCGCTATTTG
Organism: Chionoecetes opilio; assembly: GCA_016584305.1. Taxonomy (NCBI): domain Eukaryota; kingdom Metazoa; phylum Arthropoda; class Malacostraca; order Decapoda; family Majidae; genus Chionoecetes; species Chionoecetes opilio. The sequence continues at coordinate 259,347 of JACEEZ010007439.1, forward strand.
CCCCGCCGTGGGCCCCTTCATCTCAGGAGCCCAGGAGAAACACAGGGGCAAAGCCACCATGGCAGGTGCCTGGCAAGGACGTCGGGTCATCCGTAAGAATAGAGGTCACCTCCCCAAGGGGACAAGCGAGTGACGGGGCGTTGGCTTTAGGGAGTGGCGTGTGGTGGAGGCGGCCAAGTGGAACTCAGCCACGTACTTGAGGCGTGGTTACCTGTAAGGAATACAACTAACTTCGCTCCCTCCCTGCATAAGAACTCTAGTCTCGTGAGATATCAACCGCGACGCAATAATACGTGGTGGCCACACGGATGATATATAGATCTGGTCCTTTTGTCTCCTCTGTGTTTCAAGGGAGAATGCTAGGCGTTGGGGGGTGGGTAACAGGTCAAGGTTATCTGAGTGCAGACAGTTTTATGAGAGAGGTGCTAGGTGGACGGCGTGAAGGAGGGGTGAAGATTCAGCACTCTTCTTCCTTCTCCTCGCCTCCTCACCTTCTCACTCTCTCTCAACTCTCGTCCTCACCTTTTCGCCTCACTCTCTCTCTCTCTCACTTTCTCACTTTCCCTCCTTCCCCTCGATGGACGTTCATAGCTGCAGAATACCTATGTCACATTAGTTTCGCCCTCGTGGTATATATAAGACTTCGCTGGAGTAAGCATAACACATTGCCCTCTCATCTTCTATCTACCACCATCATCAGTACTCTTCTCTCTTACTTTCATTCATTCTCTTTCTTACTCCTCCTTCTCTTTTCATCCTCTCTTTCCCCATTTATTTCCTTCTTTTCCCTTCTATTCCCTCATTCTTCAGCTCTCCAGCCCCTCCAAAACACAAGCAAACAACATACAATTTTTAAAAACATACAAAATAACTAAATAACCACGGAATTAACCATAAAAATAACTAAAATAAAGATAGAAACACAAGAAACACATCTAATTTCAGGAAACATGACATAAAAATAACTAAGAACTACAGAACTATAACACAAAAGAACGCACAGGACGCGGTGGATAAATCGTCGTATATAACGGTGCTGAAATCCTCTCACAGCGCATTCATGAATCGCCAAATCCCTCCACACGCCCTGCAATCACCTCCACACGTCCGCCATTTCCAGGCTCGTAATCCCAGTTTTAATCGTCGCCACCCTACTTTTTCATTTCTCATCCTTTTACTCTCTCTCATACTTTGCCTCGCCTCCTCTACTCCCCAATCGTCCTTCCAATGTCAACACTACTTTTTCCTTTATCATGATTATTTTTCCTCTTTTAATATCACGCATGTTCATCATTATACATTTAGTTTATATAACTTTCATTATTCTGGACTCTCCTTTCCTTTAATCAAACAAAATGTAATCATCTCTATCTCAAAAATGCTCATCATTATACATTAATTCATATTTCTGTAATTATTCTAACTCCGTTCCTTTATCATATTTATTTCTCTCCTAGTATATGTATAAGGAATATTGTTTGATAAGACGTATTTCTTAAGATTTCAACTAAATTATAACAAAAGAAGACGCTGAGATATACAAGACTCACTTATAGTCTCGAGTATAATAACGATTAAGGAAGGGAAAGGAAGGAGAGGGACTATCAGAAATATTCTCCCGAGTCTCTATGAGTTGGAAATTTACTCAACGTAAGAGTGGTTCGTAAACGTGAATTAGATTATGATAGAAAAGAGAGAGAGAGAGAAAAAAAAAAGGTAAACTTTCTTTCCATTATAAAAAAGTGACTTTCATTATTAAAAAAAGGTAACTTCTTCCATTATAACATAAAAAAGTGACTTTCCTTATTAAAAAAAAGGTAACTTCTTTCCATTATTAAAAACAGGTTAACTTATTTTCCATTATTAAAAAAACAAGGTAACCTTATTTTCCATTATTAAAAGAAAATGTAACTTGCTTTCCATATTAAAAACAGGTACTTATTTCCTTGTTAAAAAAACAGTAACTTATTTTCCCTTATTAAAAAAAACAGGTAACTTCTTTCTATTATTAAAGAAAAGGTAACTATTATCTATTATTAAAAAAAAGGTACTTCTTTCCATTCTAAAAAACAAGGTAACTTCTTTCCAGTAATAAAAAAAAAATAACTTCTTTCCATTATTAAAAAGGGTAACTTCTTTCATAGTGAGAAGGAGATGGATTGTCCGTGGTGTGAGTTAGGATCTTCCACTACAAAGGAGACTAAAGCAAGTAGGAGAACACCAATAAAGAAACACCAAACCACTAACAACAGAACCGAGGGAGAACAGAGGAAAAAAGCTTGAGTATGATGTAGAGAGAAGGAAAGAGATGGTCTTGTCCTCTCTCTCATCTCCTCCTCCTCCTCTTCCTGTCCCCTTCTCCTCTCCTTCTTCCTCTGTCTTTCCTCTTCCTCCTGTTCCCATTTACTCCTTGATTCTCTTTCGCTTCCTGCAGTGAATCCAAAAACCAACTTCTCGTACAAACCAGCCTGAAAATAACCCGTTTTGGTATATTATTTATTTTTGGTTATTTTAGGTTATTTCGTATTGTATAGGTTATTTAAAGGTATAGTTTTATGGCTACTTTTCGGTTATTTTAGGTTTATTTTTTGGTTATTTCAAGTTTTTAAGGTTATGTTTTAATTCATTTTTGGTATTTCAAGTTTTTTAAAAGGTTATTTGTAGGTATATTTTTTGGTTATTTCAAGTTTTTTAAGGTTAATTTTATGGTTTTATTTTATTGCTATTTTATGTTTATTTAGGTATTTAAGGTTTATTTTAGGCTATTTACGGTTATTTTAGTTTTATTTGGTTGCTTCAGGGTTATTTTGTTATTTTAAGCAGAAAACTAGAAATTAAACAGGTCACCCTTAAAAAAACCCTAGAAGCGTACATGCATCTAAGCAAAACGTGGTAAACAATTTTAATTTTTAGGTAAGTCATATATTTTTATCGTACTCTGCCTCGACGGTAACACCAGGCGATACGGTTGATATGGGAGACGTAGGGCGCGTCAATGGGGCAACGTTCCAACCTACAGGGCTCGGGAACACGTCGTTCACTGCCCACCGTACAGTCGTTCCTTACCCGTGCGTCCGTGTAATCAGTGGTGATCTTATTTTTCCAAGTATCATGCGACCGTCCATATGCGCTCCTTTGGAAGAGAGAGAGAGGGGGAGAGAGATACCGTATGAGTACTTGCTTTTCGTTAATTTGTTGTAAAAAGAGAGAGAGGGAGGGAGATATGATTCGTTAAAATTTAACGTAAAATAGCTATGGGTTTTGCCTTCGTAATTGTAATAAGAGAGACAACCACCAGCAAACATGGGCTTATGCGGGGCCTGTGTCGGCTTGTGCCGGTACGTATCGGCACCGGCGGCAAGGGCGACTGGTTTTCGGCAAATCGATGAAGCCGATTCGGCCCCGCAGTGGGAACTATATATCGGGCCATTATTGATAATTCCGTACAGGCCCACACGAGTCTTCCTTGACTCGGCCCAAGGATAAATATATTAAGTGGATGTGACCATGAATGGGCCGGGCCGACGGACTTAAATGGGTTCAAAGCTCGGATTAAGGATAATTGTTGATTATTAGGTGGCTGAATCGTAGCCAGCTGTTGGCCACTCGCGCCCGTTGTGACGGCGTTGTCTCGAAGCCAATATTCAAAATATTACCAGTGGAAGTGGCCGGGCGGCCGCGGCTCTACATTTACTGCTCTTACAGGCCTCTCAGGCTGAGGATCGACTTCATCTACTCCAAAAAAGACTTATAAAGGTACGTAGGAAAGGGTGGTGACAACTTAAGAGATGATAAATGCTCAATATATAGACAAGACTTATAAAAGCCTCAGAACTTTGCCTTTACCTCCGATAAATACTAGAGTCCTTTCCCGCCCTTATTAGTTTTTTTTTTTCCTCCAGACCTTAACAGATCATTTCAGATACCTCTAACACGTAAATATAAAGTAGGGAAAGATGCCACCTGCAACCCCCCTGCCCCCAGTGGCGTCACCAGGAACAAAAATTTGGGGGGGCTTTAGCCCCGGGGTGGTGATGGGCTATCCAGCTGGGGGTCGGGGGGTAATTTTGAAAATTAATGAGTTCCAGGGTAATTTTGAGGCCCAAAAAAGAGAAGAAAGTGGAATAAGCTTTAATTACATGACGCATAAATTAATAGTTATACCAGGCATCATACCATAGTAACTATATTTGATAATTTATATTTTTTATTAATATCTTATAATAGAATATACTTAGTAATTTCAAGGTTTGTTAGCAAACATATTTCAAACATTTAAATGAACATCAGCCCAATTTTTCTATAAAAAGTGTGAAAAATAAGGTTTTGCTCTGGCATGGAAAATTGGATAAATAATCCTGTTTATTGTTTTTGGGTAGCAGGCTACTAGCAGCAATTTAGGGGGGACTGAGTCCTTGACTTGGGGGGGCTAAGTCCCCCTTAGCCCCCCCACGGTGACGCCACTGCCTGCCCCCCCTAAATGACTCCATCCTCTGGATCCCCCAAAATAATTGTACTAACCTAACCTCACTATAACTTTACCAAACCTTACCAATAACCTCCTAGCGAGACTTAATTGCGGGGAACTAGAATTTTACCAGGCTAGGTTAGGTTATATTGAGGTAAGGTTAGTAATTACTTTTTTGAGGTCTCTCTAGGAGGTTATTAGTAAGGTTAGGCTTGGTTATAGTGAGGTTAGGCTAGGTTATATTGAGGTTAGGTTAGGTTATAGTGAGGTAAATATTAATATTTACCATAGTATATTTTTGAGGGGTTCAAGGGGGTCGTTTAGGGGGGAGGGAGGGTGAAGGGGCAGCTCTCCTCCACTTTATAATTACGTGTTAGAGGTATCACAAGTGATCTGTGAAGGTCTGGAGGAAAACCCGCTAATAAGGGCGGGAAAGGACTCTAGAATTGTACCGCTTCAGGGAGTTAAGTAATAAGGCTTGTACGTGGAGAAGATGTTTACTTGGTGATTGGGTTCTACTGTAATGCAGTTTAAAGCATTACAAGGCACGAGTTATAACCGTCCTCAAGTTATAGAACTGACAATTTGCAGCATTTCTAATCCCTATAACCCGTCGGAAATGAGATATTACACATGGGGGTCTGGAGGGGCGAAATCCTCCCCCCCCCTCCCAGCGATCCCGCGAGGTTATAATAGGATAAGTAATCAATGCCCAGGCTAGGTTAGTTAACTAGCGGGGGGGGGGGCTGAATGGGCGCAGCCCCCCAGTTATGTCAGGAGAATTTTGGTCAGTAGAGGATATTGTACTAAAGTTTTACTGGTGATTGTGATGAATGGGTGTCTGATGTAGCCTTTGATACAGCAGTACTGACCCTACTGGGCTAATATTTAGAACATGACTGTGTCTGGATTCAAGTCTTTTTCACCTTTCTACTGTTTCTATAGATGTGTGTTTTCCCTCTCTCTCCACACCTTTGCCCAAAAAGCGTTTGCTTGTAAAGGGCTGTTTGCAACCCCATATCCTGTTATAATCATCATAAAATATTGTAAAATGGCAAACATAATAAAGTGTTAAAGTGTTAAAGTGATGAGAACGAGTGTGAAAGTAGCAATTAAATGTTGTCAAACAAACATAAAATGTTTCTTAGGCTAGGTTAGTTTAAGGGCAAGGCTAAGTTAGGTTAGTTTAAGAGCAAGGCTAAGTTAGGTTAGTTTAAGGGCAAGGCTAAGTTAGGTTAGTTGAGGGTCAGATTAAGTTAGTTTAATAGTTCATTAGTTATTATTTGATACTTTTACAAATGGAGTGTTTTTTCCGTCAAAACGTCTAAAAAGTGTATTTTTAGAAATGCTGTCATACTTTTAACTGTGATCTTATTAAGAAGCAACACTGCCTCGGTTCTACTGCAGTTGATACATTACAAGGCACGTCAGTTATTGTTACGTGCTATACCAGGTTCTCTCCGAGGGCCAAAGAAACTGTAATCTCCGGCTTGTGTTATTTCCTCTTTGGTTTTACAAGTTCCTTTGTTAACATACAGAGTATATATTTCACTGCCCCTTGGCAGCGGCTAGGCACCACAGACTCCCAAGTCCTCCTCGGGGTACCAACTGGACAGGGAGCGAGCGTCCCGGTGTGGGTGGCTTGGTGCACGTTGGTGTCCCCTGGGGACTGGGTGTCCAACAGGAGAGGCGGCCAGGAGTCCCACCGCGGTTGGCCTCAGTCACCAACAGGACAGGGATTGAGCGTCCCGGTGTGGGTGGATTGAGGTTGGGCGGTGTCTTCAATGGGCTGGACGTCCAACGGGAGAGGCGACCAGGAGTCTCACCGCGATTGGTCTTACCACCGAGGCCTCTGCGGCTCGGTGATGGCGTGATGGGGGAGGTAGGGAAGGGCACCGCCAGGAGCGCCTGTAACTGACGGCGTGCATGGGTCAGTCGGGGTGTGTAAGGCGGGGAACACCCGCCTTTTCCAGCTGCACGGGGATCCGCCACAGCCTCCTGTAGATAGTGGAAGAGAGGAACGGGACGGGGAGGACAGGTAGGGAATGACGGAGTGGGAGTAGGAGTTGAGGTGCTCTCACGGTGACGAGGCTGGCGTCAACACCGGAGTAGGGATGGGAGTTGGGTGGCTCTCACGGTGGACTGATGGTTGTCTGAACCGGAGTAAGGGAGGTGAGGTGAGGAGAGGATGCCTGGGGGACTTTGCGTCGCGGCCAGGGAGGAGGAGAGGAAGCCTGGGGGACTTTGCGTCGCGGCCAGGGAGGAGGAGAGAAGTCTGGGGACTTTGCGTCGCGGCCAGGGAGGAGGAGAGGAAGTCTTGGGGGCATGGCGCTCCAACCAGGACTGAGTGCCTGTGGCTGGCGCGCCTTATATACCCCTCGCTCTCCTTGAGCTTGAACTTGAGTGCGGCCCACCATGCTGATCATTCCGTGTCTTGATTGTGGCTGTGTCTTCGTCACACTGCCCCTCTCTGCGTGTAGCGGGCGTCCACGGCCGCATTGAGTTGTCCACCGGCCTTCGGACGAAACGAAGACCCAGTCACAGCCAGCGGTGAGGGAGCCAAGATGATAACTCAGCAGTCGGTTTGGATGATGTGTAGCAGTTTTAACCGAGATCTGACTGCTCGCCCAAATCTATAGCTTCTGTGACGCGGGAAAGGAAGTTTTGTTGCCGACGAGCTGAGATGGTGGTTGATTTCCATGAAGCCAACGCGTATTTAGTGTTGGTCCCGTTTGGAGATTCCATTGCGTCAGGTGCGCATGTACCCCTTGGCTTGCTGTCACAAGGGCAACTGAGGGTGGGCTGGGTGGCGCGTTGTCCCCTCCTGCGCCGGGTTGCCGATGATCGCCAGTATACTCTTCTTCCCCCGCCCGGGTTGCCGATGATCGCCAGGTAACTCGTCTATATTGCTCATATCTGCTTCCGAGAGCCACTCACCCACCTCTGTGGCGCCCTTGTACGTCTGGCAGTACGTCGTGGTCTTGAAGCCTCCTGTGCATTCCGTTGAGGTCCTCGGGGCAGATCTTCAGTGTTATCACCCCCTTTTTGGTGCGTTAGTGGCGGTGTGACGTAAAGCGACCTGCTATTTTGATTTTGTTGTTTAGGTGATTCACGATACGGTTTTGCGTGGGTGATGTGAACTGTGCGTGGCCCTACTCCTGTATCGTAAGTTATCTGGAACGGGGAGGGGAGAGCAGTGATGACGAAGGGCCCATGCCAATTTGGTGCGAGCTTGTGATGCCGGTTGGGGGGAGGAACCTTCACTAGTACCGAGTTCCCACGGTGAATGGGGTGAGCCACCTCTTGGCGTGGACGTAGGGCAGGCATTTCGCACTACATCATGTGCGGCGCGTAGGGTACGTTGTAGTTCCCGTAGGTATTGAGTGGTAGTAGGTGCGGTGCTGGGTGATGGGGATTGCAAGGTGAGGCCATCTGCCGGCAGCCGGGGGTTGCGTCCAAAGAGTAGCCAGTGTGGTGAATAAATCGTAGCGTCGCTGGGGGCAGCGTTCAACGTGAGCTGTATTGCGGGCAGGGCACTGGGCCAATCACCTGAAGAGTTGTCGGCGAGGCTGGCCCTAATGGCGTTGTTGATCGTGCGATGAAACACGTTCACATATTCCGTTGCCCTGAGCATAGTACGGGCTAGTGTGGATTAGTTTGTACCCAAAACACTTCTCCCAAGTGTTCCCACAGGCGGCTGGTGAACTCTGGGCCGCGGTCGGAGAGGATGGCCCCGGGGATGCCAAATACGGAAATGACATTCTGCAGCAAGAGTTGGGTAACTGTAGACACCTTGTGGTTGCTCGTAGGGACAGCAATAACGTACCGTGAGAAGCAATCAATAAAGGTCACTATATACTGCTTCTTGTCGTACATAGGTAGAGGCCCATCACATCTACGGCTAGAAGTTCCCACGGTTGAGATGCAGTTATGTGGCCTTTTACTTTCACCTTTGGCCGGTAGTCAGTTCCTACTTGGCAACCGGCGGCACTGGGACGCGACTGCTTGGGCGAGGTGGACGCGTTGTCAGTATAGTACCGGGTCCTGAATAACGCCAACGTTTTCTTGAATCCTGGGTGTCCTCCTTGGGACGAATGGAGGGACGAGAGAAAACGGTGCGCCGCCTTAGGTCCCAGCATCACCTGCCCTTCATGGTTCATCACACGGCCCGTCGCATACACGCAGTCTTCCACGCCACTTCTTGGCCAGCCAGGAGGGCCATGTCCTGTCTGCCGCGGCTTCCTGGAGTGATGGTGTTCTCTGCGACGTCGTCAGTCACGGCTGCCATGTGGAGTAAACTGATCGATCTGAGGCTGGTCCATAGGCAACCTAGAGAGGCCGTCTGCGTGTCCCTGCAATTTTCCTGGCCGGTGTTTGATGGTGAAGTCGTATTCTTCTAACTCGCTAGACCATCGGTGAAGAAGAGCGCTTCCGTGGACATGGTTTTCAACCATGTAAGGCTGTAATGGTCGGTGAACACCTCGAAATGATTGCTGAGTAGATAAGGACGGAAATGCGAATACCCAGACCACCCCTAAACAATTCTTTCTTCGTGTGCTGTAGTTCTTTCCGAGGTGCTGAGGGTGCGGCTGGCACAGGCAATTATCCTTTCCTTTCCGTCCTGCCTCTGCGAAAGGACAGCACACCAGTCAAAGTTGGATGCATCTGTATAAAGGGTAAAGGGCTGGGAGAAGTCTGGGTAGGCGACGATAGGGGGCTGGGTGAGGTGTTCTTTGAGGCTCCGGAATGCTTGCTCACAGTCGGTTGACCAGCTCCAGGTGACCCCTTATCCAGGAGCGGTGGAGGGGTGCTGCTATATCAGCGAAGCCCTTGACAAATTTCTGTAGTATGACGCCAAACCGAGGAAACTACGTAATTCACGAACGTTGGTAGGTGGTGGTATGTTGCCTATGGCCTCAGCTTGTCAGGGTCTGGCTGGATGCCACGGCCACTCACCACATGGCCCAGAAATGGTACTTCCTCACGAGCTAGACAGCATTTGGATGGCTTGAGCTTGAGCCCAGCTTCTCGGATCCGCTCAAACACCTCCCGAAGTCGCTGCAGATGAATGGTCCAGGTTGGAGCATATACGATGATGTCGTCCAAGTAAGCGAGACACGTTCTCCACGTCAGGCCCGCCAAGACAGCGTCCATCAGGCGGGAGAAAGACGCTGGGCCGTTGCAGACTCCGAAGGGGAGGACCTCGAACTCCCATAGTTGGCCATTACCTGTGCTGAAGGCAGTCTTTGCCTTGTCCTTCCCACGAATAGGGATTGCCAGTAGCCACTCTGTAGGTCTAGCGTAGAGAACCATCTGGAACCGTGGAGGGCCTCCAACGTGTCGTCAATACGCGGGAGTGGTTGAGCATCCTTCACTGTGACCGCATTCAGGCGCCGATAATCCACACAAAACCTTAGTGACCCGTCCTTTTTTTTTCGCCAACACCACAGGGGACGACCAAGGACTGTCGATGGTCTGATAATCCCGTGCCGAGCCATGGAATCGACTTGAGAACGTTCCTCTTCTCGGCGTGCTGGTGGTTGTCGTCGGAATGGTTGCTTGATTGGAGGTCCTTTTGTGTAGATGTGATGTTCCGCAAGACTAGTTAACCCGTTGTCGTCCTCTCCCTGCGCGAATATATCCCCATAGTCCATTAGGAGGTTCCTCAGGTCACAGGTTTGAGATGGCGTCAGACCGGTAGGAATAACCGGAAAGATCGTTGTGCCCGAGAAGTTTGTTGGCGTGTCCGTAAGCTCCCTGGATCTACTGAGCCAATCTCACCACCCTTCTGCAATCGTACTGACTCGCAGTGTGATTGGCAATGGCGAAGACTGATGAGCCTCCACCGATACAGTGGGTGCTGCCCCTTAGCCCGGGGGGAAGCTTCGTGGTAGGCGAGAAGACAGTGATGTGCTTAGAACGTCGTGATGCAGGAGTATTTGCGCCGGCTGTGGCGGAAGGTCAATGTTCTGAGGAAGATATAAGATCCTGGGAGCAGTATCACGATTTCCTCCAGGCTCTGCTGTACTTTCGTGAGCCAAAATTTTTACTCTGATGGTTTAAGGACGTCCATCCCGAGTATTCCGTCCACTCCCGATAAGCCCTTCAGGACAATAAGTGGACCCTGTAATACGTTCTCGTCCCACTGCAGCTGAAGCCATCTAGTCTCTCCAGCTACAGCCAATGTCGTCCCGTCGGCTCCTTGAACAGGTGATGTACATTGGAGATTCCCCAAGTTATGCTTATGCTGGTTGTAGAAGGTGAAGGAAAGGCAGCTGCGGCTGGCTCCCGTGTCAACCAAGACTAACGCCTTATTTCCTTGCACGTGATGGGCACTGTGATGTTATTGGCATCAGGCCTTATGGGGTTCATCCAGTGCCCTACGGACGACCCCGTTGGAGTTTAAAGGCCGGAATTTGTTGGTAGAGTTTCTGGCCTTGCGACACTCCGTTGTAGGTGACCAATGTTGCCACAGTTCCAGCACCTGAGTTCGTCCTTGCTACGACGCTGTTCTGGTGTCCTGCGTCGCTCTCCTGTGTTGTCGTTCAACAGGTGGCGCTGCAGGGCGGCAATAGTGGATTCTAGTGGTCAAGGCGAGAAGGTGCAGGTTGTTCTGTGGCTGCCACGATAACTGGTGTCGGTGGAAGGGTTGTCATCAGCTGGTGATGACGTTCAGCTTCTTCCCAGGCCGTCTCCAGGGTTGTAGTTCTTGTTCTTAATACCTCTCGTTTAGATTGAGGGGCAAGGCTTTCAAGAAGGCTTCCATAGCTTCCCGCTCGATGATGGGTTGCCCTGCTCCATTGAATGCACGGTTGGCCAGCTGTCGAGCCTGTCTTGCCAAAGCGCGCAGGCTCAGGTCCCCCTGTGTGAGAGTGGCGAGGTCCCTTCGGCTAGCATTTTCTTCATCTGGGTGGCCAAGTTCTTTTTTCAATGATGTCTTCCATTCTCCCACGTAGCTGCTGTGATGGTGTTGTTACATCATTGCAACGTCGCCGATGTAATCTTACACCATTTGGCGCGTCGCCCAGCTGGGATTTCTTGAAGTTCGCAGTGTAGCTCGAAAACGGTTCAGCCAATTGTCAATGGTGTCGTTATCCGGGTGAAGGGGCGTTGTTCTCTCATGGTGCTCCGTATGTGGCCTGTCGGAGGACCACCGCTGCCGCCAGTGTTACGTGGCTATACCAGGTTCTCTCCGAGGGCCAAAGAAACTGTAATCTCGGCTTGTGTTTATTTCTCTTTGGTTTTACAAGTCCTTTGTTACATACAGAGTATATATTTCACTGCCCCTTGGCAGCGGCTAGGCACCAGACTCCCAAGTCCTCCTCGGGTACCAACTGGACAGGGAGCGAGCGTCCCGGTGTGGGTGGCTTGGTGCACGTTGGTGTCCCTGGGGACTGGGTGTCCAACAGGAGAGGCGGCCAGGAGTCCACCGCGGTTGGCCTCAGTCACCAACAGGACAGGGATTGAGCGTCCCGGTGTGGGTGGATTGAGGTTGGGCGGTGTCTTCAATGGGCTGGACGTCCAACGGGAGAGGCGACCAGGAGTCTCACCGCGATTGGTCTTACCACCGAGGCCTCTGCGGCTCGGTGATGCGTGATGGGGGAGGTAGGGAAGGGCACCGCCAGGAGCGCCTGTAACTGACGGCGTGCATGGGTCACGTCGGGGTGTGTAAGGCGGGGAACACCGCCTTTTCCAGCTGCACGGGGATCCGCCACAGCCTCCTGTAGATAGTGGAAGAGAGGAACGGGACGGGGAGGACAGGTAGGGAATGACGGAGTGGGAGTAGGAGTTGAGGTGCTCTCACGGTGACGAGCTGGCGTCAACACCGGAGTAGGGATGGGAGTTGGGTGGCTCTCACGGTGACTGATGGTTGTCTGAACCGGAGTAAGGGAGGTGAGGTGAGGAGAGGATGCCTGGGGGACTTTGCGTCGCGGCCAGGGAGGAGGAGAGGAAGCCTGGGGGACTTTGCGTCACGGCCAGGGAGGAGGAGAGGAAGTCTGGGGGACTTTGCGTCGCGGCCAGGGAGGAGGAGAGGAAGTCTTGGGGGCATGGCGCTCCAACCAGGACTGAGTGCCTGTGGCTGTGCGCGCCTTATATACCCCTCGCTCTCCTTGAGCTTGAACTTGAGTGCGGCCACCATGCTGATCATTCCCGTGTCTTGATTGTGGCTGTGTCTTCGTCACAGTTATAACTGCCTTCAACTTGTAAATCTGACCATTAGCAGTATTTCTTAAGATATTTTGGTACTTTCAACCATTAATTGAGTATGTGGTTAAAAAATTTCTATTCCTATGTATTCTGGTGTGTTAAGAATGATGGTCTTTTAAAAAAAAATCGGAAATGCCTCATTTTGCAGTTATCTCCCCATTACTCTTGCTTCAGGTTAGGCTACGCAACCAATGTCCAGGTTGGGTTAGTGGGTATTATTTTACCCCACCTGTGCCTGATTTTAAAACCACACTCTGTGCCTGATCTAAATTTTCTAGGTAAAGATGCTCGCGTAGGGGATTTGGTAGAAGGTTTTGAAATTTTGGGTTTATGGGGACCCCCCGAAAGTGCAGAAATGGGTTGTAGGAAAAAAAGAAAAATTTTCGTAAATGCCAAATTTTTGGGGATACTAAAAGGGGATTACTAAAAAAACCCTTTTTCCCCTCAAATTTCCCCGGTTTTTGTACAATGCAACTATTTTAAGAAAACCCAAAAAATATTTTGGGGGAAAAACTTTTCTCCATTTTTATTTGCACCAAATTCTTTGTATTGGGGGCTTCTATTATATGGTCTTTGTATTGGGGCCCAGGGGGCGTACCCAGAAAAATTAAAAAGGGGGGGGGCCAATATATATATTATATATATATATATATATATATATATATATATATATTTTATATATATATTTTTAAAATATATATATATATTTTATATATATATATATATTATATATATTTTATATATATTTTAAAAAGATATAATAATAATATATATAAAAATAAAATTTAAAAAAAAATTTTAAAAAAAAAATTTTAAAAAAAAAAAAAATATGAAAAAAAAAATTTTAAATAAAAAATTTAAAAAAAATATAATTATAAAATCAAAAAATATATCAATAAAAAAATATTAAAAAACAAATTTAATAAAAAAGATAAAAAAAAAAATATATTTATTATAAAAAAATCAAAAAATTTAATAAAAACAAAAATAGTATGAAAAAAATATATATAGAAAAGTAAAAAAATCATTTTAAAATAAAAAATAAAAGATAAAAAAAAAAAAAAGAAAAAAAAAATTTTTATATAAAATATAAAAAAAAAAAAAAAAAAATAAATAAAATAGAAAATAAAAAAAATAAAAGAAATCAAAAAAAAAAACCTTTTTTTTTTTTTTTTTAAATAAAATTTAATTTTTTTTTTCCCTATCTATCTTTATTATATATTATAATATATATATATATATAATATATATTATTTATTTTATTTTATTTTTATAATATATATATTTATATTTTAATTATATATATATATATATAAAAATATATTATATATATTATATAAAAAAAAAAATAAAAAAATATATATTGGTGCAAATCTATATAAAATTTTGGCTATATTTTTTTTTTTGAAAAAGGGGGGGGGCCCATGGCCTCCATCCTGGTACGCCACTGATTGGGGTTTCTTTTATTTTTTGGGTAAGGTGAAATTAAAGTGTTTGCGGTTGAAAAAAATTTCTCTTTTGTGAAGATTATTGGCCGATAGAACATATAAGAAATCGAAAAAGTTATGTAAAATTATTTACATTTCATCGGATCATGAAAAAAAATTAAACTTTTGTTTTTTTTTTCAGAGCAACCCTTTTGGGTCAAAACCTTTTTGGGTGAAGAAGGCACCAACATGGGGCATGGCAAAATGGTATCTTTAAAGAAACAGAAGAGGACACCAGGGCCGGGTTTTAAAAGGACAAAACCCCCTGCACAAACTGACAGATGGTGGGATTCTATTATTTATCCATTTGCTATGGGGTTTAGACCTTTAAAAACCTTTGGTTTTATAAGTTTTTCAGTGGTTTAGGTAAACCTGATAAATTTTTTGGGTGCATTTTGGGGAATCTTTTTTCCTTAAAACCCAAAACCCAACCTTTTACAGAGATTGATAGACTTTCAGGTAAATTTTTTTCCCTTTTTCTTTTTTGTTTTTAAAGTCAGAAATTTTTCCCCTAAAAGTCTTATGAGGTTAGACATCGATGATACTTATCCAATTTTTTTCTCGGCGTTCATCATTTTGATTTGCAGCATCCCCAAAATTAAAGATTTTCACATTGTTAAAATAGTTTTATGAAAATTTTCGGGGAGCAGGGGTAAAGCTCCCATAAGAGCCCCAAAGAGTCTTTCCCGTTATAACTATAGTTATGGGTAAAAAATTTTTATATATAATATATATATATATTTTATTAATATATATTAATTTTTTGATTTATTTAATTATTTATTTTTCCCTTCATGTATTTATTTGTTTATTTTTTTTTCGTTTTTTTCTGTTCATTAAAAGAAATTTTCCCCCATTTTTCTGGACTTTTTTTCCAATTTTGTAAAAATACAGTGATTTTATTCTTATGAAAATTTATTTATATACACAATTATTGTTGTTTTTATTTTTAGTTTTTTATACTTGTAGCATCGGCCTGATGGGTAATTTAGGGCACAAAATTGTGAATTGCATTGGATGCCAGTTGGGAAACTGCCTCAACCACAGGCCAAAACTGATTAACTAGCCCAGACTGATGATTTTTTGGCTTAATTTGAAGTATTAGTTTATAATTTTTAAATTTTTTGTTGCACTTTTAAAGGGCCCATTGGTCCTTAGCTCCATACTGTAAGAGTTAGAAAACCATTCAAAACCTGGCAACAGGTTTTTTCCATTCACAAACCTGGGTTTTATTTAAAAGTGGGGGGGTGTAAACGCCCGACTACTGCCCCGCCCGGATAGCTACCCTGCCAAGACCTTTCGAAAACGTGCGATGACGTCTCACAAAGGAAAAAAATTGGCCACGCCTCCCGGACCAGAACATTTTCATCAAAATTTTGCTTATTTAACCAAATAAGTCTACAAAACTTAAACCCCAAACCCCCTTCCCTTTAAAAAACCAAAAACCCAAAACAAATCTAAACCCAAACCCCTTTAAAAACACTTAAATTTTTAACCCCAATCAAAATAAGTAACCCCAAATTTTACCTTGCTATTATCATATAAAAATTAAAAAGGTTTTAAATTTTGGGGTTTAAATTAAAGTTTGGTTTTTGGTTTCATTTAGGTTTTTGGTTTAAAAATTTTGGGTAGGTTTGGAGTTAAAGGGTTTTTAGACATTTAGGTTAAAAAAAGCGAATCTTTACCCCCATAATGTTCTGGTCCAGGAGGCGTACAATGTTTTCCCCGTGTGATGTCATCTGTCGTACGTGCGCAAGGTCGGGCAGGGTAAAAGTCGGTGTGCTACCCCGGCATTAGAAAAAAGTTTTAAAACGATTCAAACTCTTTTTTCGGCCTGCTTGTGGCCCCTATTCATGGGTATATTGGGCCCCCTTTTTGGCCCCCTATTTTAAATGCTAAGTCGGCCGTTGGGCCCCTATTCAAAAAGCTAAATCGGGCCTTTCTTGTTTCACGATTCGTGGCTGTGTAGGCCCGCTTATGGCACTATTTTGGGTGCTAAATCGGGTTGCTTGTGGCACGATGCAGTTGCTGTGTTGGCCCGCTTATGGCACGATAAAAGTTTCTATGTCGGCCCGTTTGTGGCTCAGTAGTGGCAATAGTTTTGGTTACGGTTTGCCGACCAGATCTGACACAGAAACGTAACGTAACCGACACAGGCCCGGGGTGCAAACATGTCCCGCACAAGTTGTCGGTCCCAGCCAGGCCGAAAACTTCATTACGGTTTGCCGTTAAATGCCAATATGCCGTTTGTGATTTGCCGGCACTAATTTGATGCCGGCCCGTCATGACAATGTTTGCTGGGACGGAGACAGAGAAAAAAGTATATATGAAACAGGTATCAGTACTTGCCTTTATAATTTTTAGTACGATTACGAAAGAGAAAAAGAGACATTCCACAAACAAAAAATAACAACATTGGTGTCAGCCTGGGTTTTTTTTTTTTCAAAAAAAAAATACAACAATTGGTGTCAGTCCCGAATTTTTTTTCATGTAGTATATCTCTATTTAGTCGAGTGTAAAGAGAGAGAGGAGAGAGAGAGAAGGAGAGAGGAGAGAGGGAGAGAGAGAGAGAGAGAGAGAGGGGAGAGAGAGATCCCCAGCTAGCACATTTTACTGTATTTTTTACGTAATAAAGGTAGCGGTTTTGTACTTTTACGTAGAAAAAATACGTAACTAGTACGAATTTGTGTGGAACCCCAGGTACTTCGTCCTAACTACCGTATTTCACTACGTGTAACGGACAACCCTTATACAACATTTAGCGAACCATTTGCACGTACTACAACCTTTGTACTACCTTCTGATCACGTACCATCCCTTCTCAAAACCTATTTGCTACATCCCATTACGTTTTTGCTACGTTACTACTACCTTCAGCAAGCACATTTGCACGTAACTACAACCTTTGTACTACCTTCGGGGCCCATACTTATAAAGATTTAGATTCGTCTTAGACTCGCTCGAGTCTTAAATATGGCGGCCGGGCGTCCTAAATCATTTCGAGCGCATCCTAATCGCAAAAGACTCGTCCTAATTTCGAGGTTTGGCTAGGACGGGGGGTGTGAGGTGTCCTAGCGGCAGGGCGGCGGCTAAGACTCGTCCTAAGGAGGGTAAACATGGAGTGCTCCACCCACTCCTGAGAACTTTTCGTGATAGGATAGATGTACTGACAAACTTGTTGATACATAACTATCAAGTGATACCGCTTGGACCGAGAAGGGATTATTATTTTGACAGACTAGTGGGAGTGTAATATAAAGCAACACTAAAAATACGGCCATCAGTGCTGACAAGTCACGAGTGTGTTATTTTTCACTCTTTGAGGTAGTCATGTTCCTCCTGCCTTGATATCATGTATCGTGATACAGATTGAAGTGCATCCCCACCAAACTGTTGATGAAGAATGGTATCATGTTGAGAATAAAGCGATTTAGAGTAGGCTCACTATAAATAAAATTTAAAAATTGATAAGCCCGTGATTTTATTAAGCCATGGAACAATATCCATATAACTCTATTTCTCTTCCCACTGCCGTAGCCCTTGATATTTTCTTATTTGTTCTTGTATCATCTGTTAATATACCAACCCCACCTCTAACCTAACTTAACAGTTTTTGGTTGAAAGAACTAGATTCTAGGTAGTATTGTATCAGCATTATTATTAAAATTGCGCCAGGGGAAGGAAATTGGGTTTAAAAGACCCAGAATGAAGAAATCTACACTATGAAACGGTTAGAATTGTCAGGCTCGGGGATGACCTAACCAAACGGTAAATATTCCGCAGGAGTTGGCGTGTGGTTGGCGGGGGGGCCAACCACCCGGACATCGCGCACCATAAAATTTGTTTTTTTTAACCTAAATAACTAAACAAACCTAATCCAATCTACCTAAGCTTAACATAACCAAAACCAAACCTTAACATACCTAAATCTAACCTAACCAAACTCAGCAATTTGGTAATAATGGACGATGACTTTGCGGCCCTTTTTTCAGACACCGACTATTTTTTCCTGGTCTTCAAATAGGTGCATTTTCAAATTTGGAGATAGTTTTATTTTGCGCAAGCCCAAAGTTAAAAAAAAAAAAAAAATCATCACCGAATTTTATGGTAGTACCTTTTTCCATTAAAACACTGTATCTCCATCAGAAAAGCACTTAAAACTTGGCCGGGAGAAATAGTCAGGGTCTTATAGGTTTTAATGAAACCTAACCTAACCTTTTGGTTTTAATGAAACCCAAACTAACCTGGAAAATCTTAAAAACAAGGTCTCCACGCTAAGCTGACACAAATGTTGGCTCTCGTATTATACTTACGTCTTTAAGACATCTGTTTATATTTTAATGAGTGCCGATCTTTACTTTGTCTACATGGCCGATATTAAATTTCAGCGATCCTATGTTATTTATTTTTTTTTTGGGTTGCGGGTCCCGGAAGATGCCAGTAGAAGATGCTCGTGCCAAAACCCCCGTGTGAACGAACGCGCATATTTTGCCACCAAATACGGGCATCTTTTGGTAGCAAAATACCCAAAAAGATGCCGGAAAAGTGTCTGTGTCACACGGCCTTTAGGTTAGGTTAGGGCAGGTCAGGTTAGGTTAGGTTAGGTTTAGGTTACGTTTAGGTTAGGTTAGTGCACAGCCAAGGGCTCGAAGGGGGTGCTAGGTTAGGTCTGTAGAGTTTGTCACCCTTTAGAATAGAGGCTCAATCTCCTATCTTCTTCTTATGGCCCAAACAAGCTTGGGACATGGTGGAAACCTGGGTTTTTGGGTGGGGGAGCACACACATAAGGGAATATGGCCCCCCCAAAAAAAAAAAATCCTTAACTAGGGAAATTTTCCTAGTTCATGACTTTATCGGGAAATATTTCCCTTATATGTGTGCTCCCCCACAAAAGGAGCACACTCATAAGGGAATATGACTCCCCACAAAAAAAATCCCTAAACTAGGAAAATTCCCTAGTACATAGATTTAAATCGGGTATATTTCCCCGATAAAGTTCATGAACTAGGGAATACCCCTAGTTTTAGGGATTTTTTGGGGGGGGCCATATTTCCCTTATTTGTGTGCCCCCCACCCAAAAACTCCGGTTTCCCACCATGTCCCCAAGCTTGTTGGTTTATAAGAAGAGATAGAGGGTGGGCCTTTGTTCTTTGATTTACCCCTAACCTTAACCACAAAGTATATCTAACCTAACATTTTAGGTTCATTAAAACCTATAAGACTCTGACAAATCTTTCCCCGGGCCCAAATTTTAGTGCTTTTTTCTGATGAGATATGTTTTTAATGAAATGGTACCTAATATTCGGGGATAATTTTTTTGTTTGTTTTTAAACTGGGCTTGGCGCAAAATAAAAACTATCTCCGGTAATAAGGGGCGAGAGTTTTTGCGGTCCCTTTTACAAAGACACCGACTATTTTTTTCTTGGGCCCACAATAGGTTTCTTGCTCTAATGGAGATAGTTTTTTTTTGCGCAAAAAAAAAATGAAAAAAAAAAAAAAAAAATGAAAAAAAATTAAACTTACCTAACTTATAGGTTTTAATGAACCTAACCTAACTGGGAAGGTTTTTAATGAAACCTAACCTAACCATATAGGTTTTAATGAAACCTAACCTAAACCTTAAACCACAAAGTTATACATTTTTTTAATCTTTTTTTTATGGTTTTGCGCAAAATAAACTTTATTAGAACAAGGAACGGTAAAACTTTGGAAGAAGTCCCTTCAACCCCTATCTTTTTTTTTTTTTTTCCCCCT
The DNA here is from genome assembly GCA_016584305.1 of Chionoecetes opilio. Taxonomy (NCBI): domain Eukaryota; kingdom Metazoa; phylum Arthropoda; class Malacostraca; order Decapoda; family Majidae; genus Chionoecetes; species Chionoecetes opilio. The sequence goes on from JACEEZ010007439.1 coordinate 279,264, forward strand.
ATAGCCAACAAACCTGGGGAACTGGCGGGAATACGGGGTTTTTGGGTGGGGGAAGCAAATATAATGATTTATGGCTCCCAAAAAAATCATCAGAGTCACTATATATAAAATCTAACCTAACCAACCTTAAACCCCAAAGTATACCTAACCTAACCTAACCTAACCCTTAACCACAAAGTATACCTAACCTAACTAACCTTAACCCACAAGTTATACCTAACCTAAAAACCCAAAACCCTTTAAACCCCAAGTATACCTAACCTAACCTAACCTTAACCACAAAGTATACCTACCGAACCTAACTTAAAACCCTTAACCACAAAGTATACCTAACCTAACCTTAACCACAAAGTATACCTAACCTTAACCACATAACCTAACCTAACCTAACCTAACCTTAACCCAAAGTATCCTAAACCCAACCTAACTTAAACCACAAAGTATACCTAACCTAACCTAACCTTAACCACAAAAGTATACCTAACCTAACCTAACCTAACGTTAACCACAAAATATTCCCCAACCTAACCTAACCTAACTGGACTTAGAATTTTTTGAGGCACCTCATATTTCATAGGGGGCCGTGTGGGTTAACCAAGGCTGAGCGCACGCTGGAACCTTTACAGATGTGAAGTACAATAAGCATAACATACAGTGCGGTAGTTCATTTCAGTCAAAACCGGAAGAAGGACTTCCAAAGTATTTCCCAAGCACCTATTGTAGGCCAAGAAAATAGTCGGTGTCTCTGAAAACGACCGCGAAACTCTCGTCCCCTTATAACCCTATCTTTCCCTTAGAAAAGAACCTATTGTAGGCCGGGAAAAAAAAGTCGGTGTCTTTAAAAGACACGCGAAGTCCTCGTCCATTTATAACCGGCAGTCCTTGACGTATCTCTTCGCCGATCATCTGGCATGGAAAATTCCCCTCGCAGGGCATGGACATTTTTCCTTGCTTGAAAGAGCTGGCCAAGGGGTGAAAGTCTTGTCCTGAAAAATATTATTTTTCCCCGTAGATAGAGCGAAGACAATGTCAAAGCTTGTGTCTTTTTAACGGAACGGTTGCATATCTGGTACAATTATTCTTATAGATGAATTTTATTCGTTGTAGTCTTCAGCAATTATCATAGAAATATTAATCTTGTGTTTTTTTATATTTTTATACCTTTCTGATGACTCTTAGTAGTGATATTTTTATGAAATCCAAATTGGACTCTTGCTAATGTAGCGCTCAGCGCTTCGGGCCTAAGCCGCCGTCTTAGGACGCGTCTTAGACTTTCCCTCGAACCTTAGGACGCAGGGTAGGACGAATCCTAGGACGAATCCTAAATCTTATAAGTTGGCCCTGATCACGTACCATTACCTTCTCACAACTATTTGCTACATCCCATTACGTTTTTTGCTACGTTACTACTATCTTCAGCAAGCACATTGCCACATCCTTTGCACGTAAATACAAACCTCTGTACTACCTTCTTATCACGTACCATCACCTTCTCACAACCCATCCTATGCATGTGCATTAAAAGAAAGGTAAAGGATGTGGTTATGTGCTAAGGGCATAAGCTAGTGCCCACCCTGTTTATGAGGTGATCATTATGTCTTGCCACAGTAGGTTAGCTTTTACTTAAAGATCCTCGGCCAATGTGAAAATATATACTCCTTCAGATATATTTTTAATCCTACAAAATAAAAAAACTAAGTAGTCCCAATATCCTATAATATCATGTATGTGCTTTTTTATTGATTTAGTTTTTAATATATTTAAGTTCACCGTGTAAAGTTTGAAATCATTACATTTGATTATATAAAAAGCATAACAAATAATAAATTTGATATACTAGAACTTAATAATTTTAAACCGTATTTAATTAACATTTTCTCTAATATGAACCTATTAGAAAACGTTTTCTACATAGACTATAATAAGAAACAGTGCATGCATAATAAACCCTTGGGGGCCTGCTGAAATTTAAATATTTACTTCAAATTAAAATTTTTTCATCCAAGCAATCGTATTTTAAAAGTAAACCATTGTATTTCCGTCACAAATCGTAAAATTAAAAAAATAATTAAAGGTGCTAAAAACGTTATAACCTACGTATCTTTAACATATGTATCCACGTATTCATTATGTATATTAACGTTTTTTAATCCTCTAATATCACGTTACATCATGAGTTATAAGTAAAGTAATTGAAACGAAAACCACTACGTACTATATTAGTAGAAGAAACACGTATTTCTGTAACATCTTAATTACGTTGAAAACGTATTGTAGCGACGTAACCAACACTACCTAAATACAACATAGACAATTCATATTAACGTAATACTTACGTATCTCTAACATATGTATCCACGTATTCATTATGTATATATTACGTTTTGAATCCTCTAATATCACGTTACATCATGTTATAAATACGTAATTGAAACGTAAAAACCACTACGTAATATATTATTAATATTAGTAGAAGAAACACGTATTTCTGTAACGTCTTCATTACGTTGAAAAACGTATTGTAGCGACGTAACCAAACAAACTACCTAAATTTTACAATACACATTCATATTAACGTAATACTTACGTATCTCTAACTATGTATCCACGTATTCATTATGTATATAAACGTTTTGAATCTCCTCTATATCACGCTACATCATGATGTTATAAAAACGTATTAAACGTAAAACCACTACGTAATATATTAGTAAAGAAACACGTATTACTATAACGTCTTAATTACGTTGAAAAAACGTATCGTAGCGACGTTACCAAACACATACCTAAATACAGCATACACAATTCAAGAGTGTACGCATGATTTACGTATATATTACGAATTTTCCTAACGTTACCAAAACGCTACCTTCTCAAAACGTAAGGTTTACGTAGTGTGTTTGCTGGGGGAGAGAGAGAGAGAGAGAGAGAGAGAGAGAGAGAGAGAGAGAGAGAGAGAAGAGAGAAGAGAGAGAGAGAGAGAGAGAGAGAGAGAGAGAGAGAGAGAGAAGAGAGAGAGAGAGAGAGAGAGGAGAGAGAGAGAGAGAGAGAGAAGAAAAGGAGAGAAATCATTCATAAAACACTAACCTCCTATATAATAAGGTCTCTGTCAGTCCTACAGTCATGTCAGGAACGATTTGTACATGGCGACCCACGGCTCTTAGTACCGTAGATATCAGTTAAGTCGCCAGGACAAATTTTTTTTTCTGTTTACAGACAAAATAATAGTGGTGGCATTTAATGGCATTATTTAGGTGGCATTAACGAGGTGGCGAGTTACATTTCTACATCCATGATTTCAGGAAAGTTAGAAGGGGCTATCGGGAGAGTCTGTGTCATTTTGTGTCTTCATCTGTGTCATAGTATGGCTATAAATGAACAAAGTACAAAAAATATCTACAAAGTGGCTACCAACAGTAGAGCCGCCATCTAGTGTTTATTTACTGAGTGTCGTACCGCTGTCGTCGTCGCCCGAAAAAAAACCGCGTAGTGAAATTTGAAACCGTCTATACTTGCAGATACAAAGCATAAAACAACGCTGAAACAGGGTAGATTATACAGTCATGATATAAACTACTGTGTATCATCTTCAGTGGCACATAAAAATCAGTAGTGATGCTATAATTCGTAATATATGGCGCCTGGCGACATCACTGCTGGTGGCGACTTTACTGTTATCTACGGTAGCGGGGACTCTGACGCCATGTAGGAATCCCTGTGATCTGCTCCATAGGGGCTCATTGTAATCCTGAAAACACACATACATACATACATACATAATTGTAATTGTATAGGTGCAATATAAACCAATACACGATCGGTGGTTTTAAGTATCCTGAACGTTCCCTTCTCATCATAAGGAGTATTTCTAATCCCTATAACAGCCGTCGGAAATTAAAAATAACGCGGGGTGTCTAGGGTGGTGTCTGACAACTTCATATAATTGTAATATTGGTGACATAATAAGCAATAATAATGTAAAAAGCACTCAAAAATACCTGTCTACATGATTTAAATGCTATAAGAGTGGCGTAAAAAGTATTAATAAACTAAAATCAATAAAAAATACGTCTATACATGATTTAAATGTAATAAAAGTGACGTATTAAGAAAAGTTAATATAGTAAATATAACAGAAATATACCTGTACATGCGAACTAGTAATGTAAAACGAACAAAAAAACGTGTCTATTAATGTAAAAAGGAAAAAATAACCTGTCTAGTAATGTACAAAGCAAATAATATATTTACATACGAACTAGTAATGTAAAAAGAAGAAAAAAATATGCGCCACCAGTTCCCTTAAAGACTCAATCCTCTTCGGGTAAAAGAAAAAAAAAACCCTGTCCGGTAATGTAAAAAGCAAAATAACTGCTGTCCGGTAATGTAAAAAGCAAAATAACTGCTGTCCGGTAATGTAAAAAGCAAAATAACTGCTGTCCGGTAATGTAAAAAGCAAAATAACTGATGTCCAGTAATGTAAAAAGCAAAATAACTGCTGTCCGGTAATGTAAAAAGAAAAATAACTGCTGTCCAGTAATGTAAAAAGAAAAATAACTGCTGTCCGGTAATGTAAAAAGGAAAAAAGCTGCTGTCCAGTAATGTAAAAAGCAAAATAACTGCTGTCCGGTAATGTAAAAAGCAAAATAACTGCTGTCCGGTAATGTAAAAAGGAAAAAAGCTGCTGTCCAGTAATGTAAAAAGCAAAATAACTGCTGTCCGGTAATGTAAAAAGCAAAATAACTGCTGTCCGGTAATGTAAAAAGCAAAATAACTGATGTCCAGTAATGTAAAAAGGAAAAAAGCTGCTGTCCAGTAATGTAAAAAGGAAAAAAGCTGCTGTCCAGTAATGTAAAAAGCAAAATAACTGCTGTCCGGTAATGTAAAAAGGAAAAAAGCTGCTGTCCAGTAATGTAAAAAGCAAAATAACTGCTGTCCAGTAATGTAAAAAGGAAAAAAGCTGCTGTCCAGTAATGTAAAAAGCAAAATAACTGCTGTCCAGTAATGTAAAAAGCAAAATAACTGCTGTCCGGTAATGTAAAAAGCAAAATAACTGATGTCCAGTAATGTAAAAAGCAAAATAACTGCTGTCCAGTAATGTAAAAAGGAAAAAAGCTGCTGTCCAGTAATGTAAAAAGCAAAATAACTGCTGTCCGGTAATGTAAAAAGCAAAATAACTGCTGTCCAGTAATGTAAAAAGCAAAATAACTGCTGTCCAGTAATGTAAAAAGCAAAAAAACTGATGTCCAGTAATGTAAAAAGCAAAATAACTGCTGTCCAGTAATGTAAAAAGCAAAATAACTGCTGTCCAGTAATGTAAAAAGCAAAAAAACTGATGTCCAGTAATGTAAAAAGCAAAATAACTGCTGTCCAGTAATGTAAAAAGCAAAATAACTGCTGTCCAGTAATGTAAAAAGGAAAAAAAATGTCTACATACGAACTAGTAATATAAAAAGAAGACAAAAAAACTACCTGTCCACATAGGCCACCAGTTCTCTCAAACACTCAATCCTCTTCGGGTATTTGGGTATCGTTAAGGCCGCCGTCAGGTTCCCGCGATACGCCGCCTCGAACACCAGGGCGAAGAGCATCCAGGCCGCCAGCATAAGGCTGTAGGGCGGCGCGGCGGGGAGCGGGCAGGGCAGGTCTTGCCCAAGGAGGATGCGTAGTGTTCTGTCCACGGCGCGACCCTCCTGCCGAAGTGCCTGAAAGGGGGGGTAGGGGATTTTTTATTTTTCTTGGTGGAGCCGCGGGGGAGGGGGGGATTTTTTATATTTTTTTTGGTGGAGCCGCGGGGGAGGGGGAGATTTTTTTTGGGGGGTAAGGGGATATTATTTTGGGCAGGGGAGGGGGAGATTTTTTGGGGGGGAGGGGGAATTATTTTTGGGGTGAGGGGGAATTTTTTTTGGGGGGGAGGGAGATGTTTTTTGGGGGGGTAGATTTTTTTGGGGAGGGGGGTATTTTTTTTTTAATATCTGTTTTAGTTTTTTTTTTTTTCTATTTCATAATTTTGTTAATTTGAGGGAATGTTTTTTTTGTGATTTATGAAGATATTTTTATTATTATGTTTTTTTTTGTACGATCCATGTTTATTTGAAGGAAGGAGGGTTGTCATTTTTTTTTTCAGGTTTTTCTGTACGATATATTTGTTTATTCTATTACAAGATTATTTTTGGAATGGATTTTTGTTGTTTTGGAAGCTTTTTTTGTGTTATATCTGTTTTTATTGATTTGCTTATTCTAATTCTCAATATTTTGTATTGATTTGAGTTTATCTTTATTTTTTTATTGTTTTTATTTGTTATTTTTTGTGTATTTTGTTCATCTATTCAATTTTTTGTCATTCATAAAAATTAATGAACTCGATAATTTATTTCTACTTTATAAAATTGTATTCATATATTCTTATCTAGTTGCCTCATATTCAGTCTACTTTATTATTATAACTATTATTTTATATTATTATTATTATCATCATCATCATCATCATTGCATTTCTACTTAACCATCACTCACTTTCGACAAAATATCAAAGAAAAAGCTAAAATCATCCTTCCATCGTAAATTAATTTAAAATAATCACAATTTCATTACATATCTTGAAGTAAAAATAAATAAATAAATAAATGAGTAACTAAAACAAAGACATTATTATAACTCACCAGATTTTAATGATAGGAAGGACCGAAGGCAATCCCTACGGCCGAAGCGGCCTCCCTACCGAGGCTTGTATCTCCTCAACATTTGTAAACATACGCCGCTGCTGGCTACCAATAGGCTTATATTTCAATCCTTACCTCGGTGGTAACGTCTCTTAGGCATGATAAATGACGTTTTATTTATATATATGAGATACGCCGGGGCTACACCTCCTCGATGAGGTGGTGTAAATATACGCCATAATATTGGCCCTGTGACGTCACGGAAATGGAGTAAGAACGCTTGCTGGATCCAGACAGGGAGGGCGGGCGCAGACTTGCCCCTAGGCGTAAAGTCTGGCGTTGTGACGTCATCGATTTAGCGCAGATGTAGCTTCTGATCCAAAAAAGTTTTCGAGAGAGGAGTATCTCAGACTTACGCTGACATACGCCGGCGTATGTGTTTGCTGGATCTGGCCCCTGGTCTTTAGGGGATGGTCCTTCTTGTCTTTTGTCCACCGCTTCTCGTGGCTGGGTGTGCATTGGGATGCACTGGCTCCTGTTCGGCCAGTCTCGTCTCGATGATGACGGCAGCCAAGCTTCTTCCCTGCCTCTGCCGGGCCTTGGTGTCCCTACCTCTTCCTCCGGTCGTTCCCGGTCCCCCAGGGGACGATTCTTTACTTAGGGATGATCACCTTGGTCGCCGTCCTCTGTTTTGCTAACCCGGGACCTCCGGGTCCGTCCTTCTTTTGCCCCTTTCAGTGCGCGTTTTGGTCCTAGTGGCCCTTGTCCCCCTCCGCCTGTCTGCCAGGTTCCTGCCGGGTGTGGGGTTCGAGTGGACCGCCGCACTCTCTCGCCTCCGGGGTGTGTTGGTGGTGCGCTTCGCCCGGAGCGCTTTGCGGCTCTCTGTCGGCGGTGGGTCTTTCCGGAGATGGCCCTCTTCGCGCGTCCAGGCGCTCTACCCAGCAGCTGTCCTTTTTGCTGGTCCGGGTCCTGCGGGGGCGGCCGGACGCCCGCTTGGTTGGCTAGAACAGGTGGCGCCTTGTTTACCTGTTTTCCTCCTCCCTGCCCCTGCGACCTCCTGAAAGTGTGCTACGTTCTGCGATTCTACAGGGGCTGGGTCCCTCTGGTGGCTCCTCTCTGGCCTGCCCAGCCTTAGTTCTCCGTTCTGTGGACTTCGTGTCCCTCCTCTGTTCCTTTTGGGGGTCCTCGCTCTGCTGGAGGAGCTCTCTGCCGGGATTCTTTCCACCTTCCCGCTACCCGTCTGATGTTTCTCTCCGCTCATCATCTGCTAGGCTGTCCGGGTCCCTCTGGGCGGCCTTTCTGTCTTTCCTCTATCGGTCAGATCTTCGTCGTGTTTCGGGGTCAGTGGTCCTGGATTTCCTCTCCTTCCTGGCCCCCAGCAGGTGGTGGTCCTCTGCCTCTTTCTCCGCTCGCCTGGCGTCGCTGGGTGGGCGTATACGGCCGGGTATTCATCCTGGACCGCCGTTCGGTGGCCCTACTGAAGTCGGGTGTTTTCCTCCTGATTTCCTCCCGTCGTCCTGTCCCCTTCTGGTCCCTGGTGAACGTCCTCCAGTACCTCCTGGGCGACCAGTTTCGGTCCGGCACTCCTGGGTATCGTCTCCTCCCGTCGGTCCTGTTCCTTTTTTGTTGCCCTGGTGAGGGGGTTTCGGGCCTCTCTCTGTAGGCGCTGTCCAGTTTCTCCCAATGGCCTGTCTTCTCGCTTTTCGCGGGACGGGTCTGCTGTCTCCCTCTCCCTCTCGCCCGTGGTCCTGGGTAGGGCCGGGCGGGAGGTCATCCGTCCCCGGCCGGTTGTGGTGCCGTCAGTGTCGACAGCGTGCCTGCCCATGGCGACTCCGCCTGTTACTTGTGGATGCTTTTCGTTCCCTTTTGTTTTCTTGAGCAGTTGCCTTCCTTCTCCCCTCGGGGGTTGGGGGCTTCTTGCCCCATCTCCAAGTGGCAGGTAGCTCGTGCACTAGCTATAAGGGGACCTAAAATGACGGCTTTGAAGTATGAAAAGCCTATTTTTTGGGTCCACGACATAGCTAGTGCACGGCCTTCGGCCTCCCACCCTTCCTTCCCCACCAAGTTTTCAGCCCCTCTCCCCGGGGGAGCTTCTTGGGAAGGGTATGAATGTCTGGAGTCTGCCGGGGATGGTGGGTGCCGGCGCGTGACTGCCAGACGTGTTCTTCTTCTTAGTAATTAGTTATTTTCTGCAATGTTGCAGCTTTCTAGTGCAGCCTGGTTTTCACCAGATGTGGGATAAGGTTGTCCGGATTACCCAGGGATTACCCTCGGTAGCGATAGATCCTATGTGTTAGCTAGTGCACTAGCTATGACGTGGATCCAAAAATAGGCTTTTCATACTTCAAAGCCGTCAATTTACCCCTATATGTCCTTTACAATTTAGATACAAGTCCTTTATAACATTAACATCCATTTATGAAGCTTGCCTAGCATTATTTGTCACCATCAGCCACGTCACTTCGGAATAAACCTTTGCATTATAATAACACCAGAGGAGAGGAGAGGAGGAGGAGAAGGAAGAGGAGGAGAGGAGAGGACCTACGAAGCAATACTAAGCTTCGGTCACAAGGCAGTGCATTTTTTAAGCAAATTCCACTGGGCGACATTCCGTGGATATCCAGAAGGGTGGTTGTAGGCATAGGGGCTACCTGTTGAAGTACAGTTTTTTAAAACACCATTCTCCCCATTTTGTCTCTTGTGTGAGGATCCCCCCCCCCCTCCCCATGCTGTGTTTATGAATCTTCCAGTGTCACCAACAATTGGCTTAACTTTATAAAAAAAAAAAAAAAAAAAATTATCCATTAACCTGTAGATAGTATGCTGTAGTGTAAGCCACGTAACTTTTTTTTATACAGACAATTACTTTATGCAAGAAACAAATGGTTATGAAACAAAATGTTAGGTATAGGCTAAATAAACCAGAAAAGTGTAAATTACATCTTAGCACTTGTACACAAGCATGAGCTAGGAGAGTATATACTGCGATGTGATATAAAAGATGGTCACACGAACATTAAAGTAGGAAAGAAGATATAATAATGACTTTATTTTTAAACAGGAAACACGAGGCTATATCACAGTACTACTAAAAAAAAAAAAAATTGGCACATTTACACTAGCAATAATAGAATATTTATGTAAATTTTCTGCAACTCAGTAAAATTGCATAATATATAACGTTGCGGATATGAATACTGTAATGATAATATAATGGCTTATGTTATCAGCAGCAGAAATAATTACGAAAGTAAGAAAAACATGAATTGCCCCAAACTAACAGTCAGATAATATTAGAATACAAATTATGATTAAATAAAATGCATCAGGATGATCATGGAACAAAATGTAAGGATACAAATTAAGCTGAACTTTCCTTGCCAAAGATTTTTTTATGAAATCTATCTTTGTACAATTCTTTGTCTGGGACTGTATCTGCGCTGCTTTTACTGTAGAAACTTTGCCACAGCTGGTCTTGGATCAAAGTGTGCAGTCCCTTCTTGTGTTTTGGGCTATATACACCCGACTGTTAATGGCCTCTCTTGAGTAGCTTGATTGTTTGGGGCTTTTGACATGAGACAACTCGTTCAGGGCCATAGCCGTGAGGGGTTAGTGACAGGTAGGCTTGAACCAGTTTGGAAAACACAGTTCCAGGTTGGAAAATGTTCAATATCTGGTGCAGTTTCCTTGTTACATCTGTAATATTATTCGGAACGGAAAGATTTTCCGAAACAAAATGTCCAATGACTTCTTCAGAAAATTTCGTGCAAAAAGACACTCCACAATCTTTCTTGTTGAACCAATCATCTGTGCGGCTGTCTTTTCCTCAGAGAACATTTTCATTTGTTTTATTGTGTGCTCTTTTTCCAGATCAAGTCTTTGTGATAGATATTCCTTTGCACCCAAGACGATTTCAGTTGTAACACTTGATGTGTTTCTCCTTGTTGTAACGCACTCACTGATTGTGAGCCATTCTCCTTCCACTTTCTCTTTTTGAAACTTCATGACTTTCCTACACCTTTTTTTAGGCTCCTTCCATTTGTGCCCAAGTTCCAGGAACCAGTTCTTTCAGTTTAAAGGGTTTGGGTTCAGTTCCTGTTTCTGGTTCGCGTGTCAGAAATGGAACGCAAAAACCCCGTTTTTTGTTTACAAACAAGCTCAGCTGGCGAGGCAAGAGAGAGAGAGAGAGAGAGAGGAGAGAGAGAGGAGAGAAAAGAGGAGAGAGAGAGAGAGAGAGAGAGAGGAGAGAGAGAGAGAGATAGAGAGAGAGAGAGAGAGAGAGAGAGAGAGAGAGAAGAGAGAGAGAGAGAGAGAGAGAGAGAGGAGAGAGAGAGAGAGAGAGAGAGAGAGAGAGAGAGAGAGAGAAGAGAAGAGGAGAGAGGAGAGAGAGAGAGAGGAGAGAGAGAGAGAGAGAGAGAGAGAGAGAGAGAGAGAGAGAGAGAGAGAGAGAGAGAGAGAGAGAGAGAGAGAGAGACTTGACTTGACTTGACTTGACTTGACTTGACTTGACTTGACTTAACTTGACTTGACTTGACTTGACTTGACTTGACTTGACTTGACTTTGACTTATTGTTTTATTGGCCTCCATGATACAATACTTTTTTATTCATTTTACATAAGTAAGGCATGAAGCCTAGGTCTGTTGAGCGCAAGCTCCTATACAGACCTGTTGCTTAGATATACAAAAACGTGTTTAGCAAGTGGATTTAGGCCATTGGCTAACAAATATATACAATATTAATAACTGACATTATAAATTAATATATACATACGTATATACCTATATACACATACATGCATACATATACATATGCAACATACCTACACGTACACATACATTTATGCGCACACACAGACACCTACATACCCATAAATTTACACACACCCAAACATACTTACACATTAACACAGTGTAATATACAAGTACACACACATAATGAATCCATGCATACCTACAGAATGACTTAGTGTGTATAACTTTGAAGCAACAATTTCTTGAGTTTATGTTTGAAGGATATTTGAGTTGTGGAATTTTTTATTTCTGCTGGTAAACTATTCCATAATTTGACACCTCTGACTGAAACATTTTGCTGAGCATGAGTAGTCCTGCAACGTGGTATTCGTAACAGTAATGACCTTGTAGCAAAAGTATGTGAAATGTAGTGAAAACCGTTATCAATAGGATACACATGTAATGATTTATAAACAAATAAGTTTGATTGCAGAGATATTATATCAGACAGTTTGAGTAACTGGTGGTCTCGAATAGTGGGTTGGTTGTGCTCATATCGTAACTTATAAAACATAACACGTATTAACTTTTTTTGAGAAATAAATAGATTATCCACATATGTTTTATATGCTCCCCCCCAAATTGTTGAACAATACAGTAGATATTGATATCCTAGTGATGAATATATTTGAATACACTCAAAAGTGATACAGCTACGAATTTTATATAAAACGCCAGTTAATTTAGATATTTTAGTACATAATTGATTTATTTGTGATCTCCATGTTAATTTATTGTCAATGGTTATACCTAGAAATTTATATTCTTCAACTTTACACAAGGATAAATAATTTATTTTGACGTCAATATGGGCTGCACTAGTCATTAGAGGGTGGGATACCATGTAGCATGTTTTAGAGATGTTCAGTGTTAGTTCATTGCTTTTTATCCAGTTAGATACATTAATTAACTCTGAGTTTAGTATATTCTCTATTTCACCAAGATCTTGTCCCTGAATATATATGGAGGTGTCATCAGCAAAAAGCAAAAACTTCAATTTATTACTACAACGTAAAATGTCATTGATATAGATAAGAAACAAAACTGGGCCTAAAACTGAACCTTGTGGTACACCATAGCAGATTGATTCATGTGAAGATGCAGAATTATTATATACAGTGTATTGTCTTCTGTGGCTTAAGTAGCTGTTGAACCAGTCGTGTGCCGGGCCACGAATGCCATAAGTTTTCAATTTTTCTAATAAAATAGGATGAGAGATGGTGTCAAACGCTTTTGATAAGTCACAAAATACTGTTATTTGATGAATTTTGTTGTCTAATGAGTTATAAACACTATTACAAAGGTCATGGATTGCTAACTCTGTACTATAGTTGGGTCGAAAGCCATACTGAAATTCTGTTAGTAATGTAAATTTTGACAGGTACTCCATTAATCTGCTTACAACAGTTTTCTCAAAGATTTTACTAAAGCTTGAAAGGATAGAAACAGGTCTGTAATTACTAAAGAGAGACTACTCACCTTTTTTGAATATGGGAACCACTTTCGCTAATTGTAACTGTTTTGGAAAACTACCTTCTTTAAACGACCGATTTATGATATAATCTAAAAAGTTAGACTTCACAGCTGCATTGTTTTATAACTTTAATATTAATATCATCATAGCCTGGCGAAGTTGTCTTAAGGTTTTTAATAATGGATTCGATTTCTGGTATTGATGTAGGTCGAAGGAAAAATGAAAAGGGTACAGGGTCAGGTAGGTACTGTCTAAATGAAGTAGCACTTGGCACAATGCTATGAGCTAGTTGAGTAGCAACATTACTAAAATAATCATTAAATGCAGTAGCAATTTCGTTATTGTTAGATGTTGTTTTATTGCAAAAAATTATAAAAGGTGGTAATTTTGACTGGTTCTTTCCCATTAGATTATTAACAATACTCCAAGTTTTTTTTGCATCACCTGCTTTCTCGCGTAGTCTGGACCTAAAATGATTGTCTTTAGCTGCCCTAATTATAGTTGTTAATGAGTTCCTGTACCGTTTGAATATTCTTTTGTAAGTTAGTGGCCACTTAGCGTATAATTTTTGCAATCTGTTACGATGTTTGATGGAATTCCTGATTGCTGTTGTAATATAAGTCTTACCTAGGTGTTTGCCCTTAATTAAAATTTTCTTAACAGGATTATTATTCTGAAGAGAGAGAGGAGAGAGAGAGAGAGAGAGAAGAGAGAGAGAGGAGAGAGAGGAGAGAGAGAGAGAGAGAGAGAAGAGGAGAGAGAGGAGAGAGAGAGAGAGAGAGAGAGAGAGAGAGAGAGAGAGAGAGAGAGAGAGAGAGGAGGAGAGAGAGAGAGAGAGAGAGAGATTAAAAGTATTATAGAGAATTTATTATAGAGATTATATTATAGTTCATTATAGAGAATTTGAAACTTATTCATATATATATCAAAAGTTTCATCAACTCCTCTGTCTTTTAACTCCAATTCCCATTTATAATTCTTCAAATCATTTCTAAAGGCATCGATGTAAGTATCAGTGATTATTCTTCTGAGAGAGAGAGAGAGAGAGAGAGAGAGAGAGAGAGAGAGAGAGAGAGAGAGAGAGAGAGAGAGAGAGGAGAGAGAGAGAGAGAGAGAGAGAGAGAGAGAGAGAGAGAGAGAGAGAGAGAGAGAGATTAAAAGTGGTAACTCAGCTGTGATGTGAAGGGATCATATCAAGTTTAAGATCGCGGGCCCGCTTTCCTCCACCAGTGCCCCTTGTAGGCCTGTCTGATATCCTCTCCGACTCGTGCATGCGGAAAACCCTTCACGATAAGAGAAATAGGGCCCAAGGCGGCCTTTGTATGTTATGAACTGAAAACTCTACCCAGGCTACCGACCTCCCAATGTGGGTAGAGAAAGTTCAAGGGTTTTGCTGAGTCACTACGCGCGTCGCCTCGGACCCAGGTTTCCGTGCCCAAATGGAACGCCTGAATTCTTGGGTTCCGTGAACTGGTTCCTGAAATGTCACAAATGGAAGAGGCCTCTTCTTAACCTCCTGGAAATGGACCAGATTCCATAAATGTGACAAAAACAAGAGCATCAAATTTAGATCATTCAATATCACAGAATGTTATTAGCCATAGATTTCTGACTATTTTTTGTATTTTTTTCAAATAAGCGAAGGAGATCAAGTGATAGTGCTGTAGAATATTCTTGGTCACCACTTTCTTTCCAGAGTTTCAGGAAGCCATTTAATGTTGCCTTTTCATTCCGTGTGCTGTTTCCGGATGTGGATACTGAATTCCAGTGTGCCCGTATCGATGGCGCCATAACATGATATAAACATTAATAAAAAATAAAACAAATAAATGAAGATCATATGCAGTAACAGGAATGCACTTATGGATATTGCACACACATTCAGCACACACAAACATGATGATCCATTGCATCCAGGAAGGATTTTATGAACAAATATCTTGTCGCCCAGTAGCTTAAAAATCGTCTTACTGGGCGACAGTTTTTCGCCAAGTGGTCGAATGGTCTCCCAGTGATGATGTAAAAAAATGCACTGTCACAAGGTCACAAGAAGAAGAAGAAGAAGAGTTTCCTTCAACTCCGCCAATACCACCACCGTCACCACCACCACCACAACAACAACCACCACCACCACAACAACAACCACCACCACCACAACAACCACTACCACCACCACAACAACCACTACCACCACCACAACAACCACCACAGCTGTCTCTCGTGCATTACACCGGCCGCTTCCTTATATAGAAAATAAAAAAAAATTGCTCAGCTTCCTGGAAAGTATTGTGCTGCAGCCTCTGATGTTCTGGATAACCAATGGGCGTAGCGGGAATGTTGTGATTCATTGTTCAGCTTTATCTCGTGTGTGTGTGCATATTCATCTAGTTGTATTCATCATTATTTCATCTAGTTGTATTTTACAGGGCCAGAGCAATGCTCGTGTGGCCCCGTCTCCATATCAACATTTTAATCATTCATCCTTAGTGCTTTTGTGTTGGCCAGAAGCCACCACCCCGGAGAGCAGGTCACAAACCCCGGCTAACACCCGGTGTGTACGTTGTGTGTGTGTGTGTGTGCGTGCGTGTTCGTGTGCGTGTGTGTGTGTGTGTGTCTGTGTGTGTGTGTTTGTTTCATTGATAATGAAGAAAAAATATTTTAACTCTGTAATTCTTATTTTTTTCCTTCGATTCACATATTTGCTGACGATTTTCAGAGTTCAGGATATTTTTCTTTCTATGTTGCCTTGGTGATGGGGAGTGTTGGCCGGCCGGGTACCCACCCGGCCGGCCAACACTCCCCATCTGGTCTGGTCTTACTAATGAACCTGTCCAGAGAGTGACTGTAATGTATCCCGTGCCGCTATTAATACGGTGCTGGGATTTCCTTCTGTTATGCCAAGTTCTGTTATGCCAAGCTCTGTTATGCCAAGTTATGTTATGCCAAGTTCTGCTATGCGAAGTGAACAATCCTTAGTTGCAGTCCACCCACAATGCTAAGCTGATTCACTTCCTTGGAGCATTGAAACACCGCAACAAGGTCTTGGTGGTCAAACAGATGGTGTTACTTCCCCCGAGTGTTGCATGTCTCCGATGCGTGTTAGTCACAGACACACAAACACTACATGATCCTGACTCCCGTGATTTCTGATAAACTCAAGAAAACATGTACGTCTCTATTTGCAATACATCAAAGGCCGTACGCCACTTTTGAATCAGTATTGGTTGTTGTCTCGAAGCCTCAGTGGTCCGTGTGAGTCGTCAGTCGTCAGTCAGTTAGACACTTGAGCGGTGTGTGTGTGTGTGGCCTACCTGGTCAGCTCCGTCTTTGTATAGTCTTCCTCACAAAGGCCTCAGCGCACCCTTATCAACCGCGTCATCAGGTGGGGTTTTTGGTATCAATATTGTGGTGTGTGTGTGTGTGTGTGTGTGTGTGTTTATGCATGTTTGTGCGTGTGTGTATATGTATGTGTGTGTGTGTGTGTGTGTGTGCCACGAAGCTGGTATTCAGTATCTCTCTGACGGATTGCTGTTCCTAATATCACTTGATTTATTGATTATAATTTTCATAAGCAAGTCACACATTTTTCTCCATATTTACAGGTAATTCGCGACTGTTTTTTGTTTAGAGTGCATGAGCGATTGTCGCTGGTAAGGCGTCAGTTGATGACCTTTGTGTTTTCCTTCAGTGACGTGATTGAGTTGCTCTCTAAACTTCCATTGTCTTCACACCACAAAAAAGATCTGTCAATGGAAATAATTGTGAATTGTTCTGGAACAGCCTACAGGGTCAGTGAGTTCCAGGCTCTTTCTGTAAAGGTAAAAGCTGGCGATCGCTCGTCCAGAGCGTGATCAAGACTGTGTGTGAATTGCACGCACGTTTCCAGCCATGCAGTACTGGTGCCTCATAATGTTTTTGTTGTATTAGTTCGTTATTGGGCAGCACCGGTTTTTTAGACCACTAGCGGAGTCCTGTGAGCAGAATTGTTGTGGGACGAGGCGAGGCTGGCATCCCGCGACTAGATTAATGTTGTTTCACTATATCGTAATTTGGACGTTTTTGAGAATGAAACTTTTGTTCTGATGCCTGCCCCTCATTGACCTTGCACTATGGTTAGGTCACTCAGGACGTTTGCCCCTCATTGCCCCTGAATGGTAGTTAGGTCACGTTTGTAAGCCTTTAATGGTACAGTACCTGGAATTGTCCCCGAACGGAAGGAATGCTCGCCACCGTCGGAGAATGTTCCTTTTTTTTACGTCGGCGAGAGTTCCTATTAAGCGACAGTTATAAGTTTATATATTAACATAACAGTACCCAATCTATGTATTTAAACAGCTTTTACCCGTGTTTGTGAATTCAGGGACCGAATATGGGGGGTTAGTTTAGCCGAGGATAGTTTAGTGATTGGGGGAGTCTGGGGTTTTGACATGTTACGTAACCAATGTCCATATATTGTATTAAAGTGTAGTTTTAAATTATTTTGGGACAAGCGAAAAACTTGTCCAATAGCGAAATACCTTTTATCCTTCCATTTGCACCTATTACAAGTGGAACGCGCCGAAAACTTTTATGTCGGCAAGACTTCTCGGTTGGTGTTTCAGTTATAATGGACGATAACTGCGCGGTCACTACCGCCGTTACCACATGCGTTTTCTATATTATTTTTTATTTAGTATACTGTACAGTATTAATGCACTTCCGCGTAACCTTTAAAACTTATATACATATTGTAGAAATATAGTTGTCTTAGACTAATACTCATAGTGACACAACCTCCCCTTCCAGAGGCCCCCCAACCATATAGGAGGTTAGGTTAGGTTCATAATCTCGCCGGGGGGTCGAGGGGACGGAGCCCTCATGTTAGGAGGTTAGATTTGGTTCTATCCATCTGAAAAAACACAAATTTTAGGCAAAAAAAGTCAGTGTCTCAGAAATTGACCGCGCAGTCCTCTTCCATTTTGATCAAAAGCAAAAATTTTAGGCAAGGCAAAAAATGTTAGTGTCTCAGAAAATGACCGCGCAGTTCGCGTCTATTTTGACCAAAAGCACTAATTTTAGGCAAGGAAAAATGGTATTATTCTAGTGTTTGCCCATACTCACCCTCTCCCACAAAACAAGCTTGGGGACCTGGGAGAATGCGGGATATTTGGCTGGGGTACAAAATATGCGTCGCAACCACATAGTTTTTGAGTTAGGGGTATTGAAAAAAAAACCTAGATTTAGGGAAATTCATTGGATTTCTTCTGAGTCCTGAGACGTGTAAGCTTGACGATCCTCACAGAATGATGACCGAAGTGTCGAGAACTCCCCCCAACCCCCCGCTAGGAGGTTAGGTTAGGTTATATTTGGTTAGGTTAGGGTAGGTTATATTTGGTTAGGTTAGGTTAGGTTAGATTTGGTTAGATTTAGGTTAGGTTAGGTTAGGTTATCGGTGGGTTAAGCCCCCCGCTAGGTTAGGTTAATTTTGGTTAGGCAAATTTTTCTAGATACAAGGAAATTACCTTAGATCTAGGGAGTTTGTCCCCCCTTCACAATTCTTAAATTACGTGTCTCCGACGCATTATTTGCTCCCCACCCGAAAACCCCGCATTCCCACAGGTCCCCAAACTTGTTTGGGGGTTAGTGGGGGAGTATGGGCAAACACTAGAAATTTACCGGAAAAACTAGTCAGTGTCTCAGAAAATGACCGCGCAGTCCTCGTCCATTTTTACCAGAAGCACTAATTTTAGGCAAGGAAAATCTAGTCAGTGTTTCAGAAAATGACTGCACAGTCCTCGTCCATTTTTATCATAAGCACTAATTTTACCCAAGGAAAAATTTGTCAGTGTCTCATAAAATGACCGCGCAGTCCTCGTTCATTTATACCGGTATCTTTCCCTTAATATCCTACTAACCTAACCATTACCTTCGGCAAGAGTTCCCGGATTGTGTCGGGACGAGAATTTTGGTAGACGAGAGTACCAGGTACCGTTCTCATTATCCCTGAATGATACGATTAGGTCACTCAGAATGTCTGCCTCTTAACGCCCTTGAATGATATGATTATATGGTCAACCATGATGTCTGCCCCTTTTTGTTCCTGCATCCTGTTAATCAGGATGGCTGGCCCATTATTGCCCTTGAAATATTTATTAAAAGTCAATCAGGATGTCTGCGCCTTAAATCATTGCCTCCAAATTGTTTATTTCTGGTCATTCAGGGACCCTTCTTTATCGCTTTATACAGGATACATCGATTTGTTGTGTCAAGCCAGAGGCCAGCTGAGTAATCAGCTGTGTAATGTTTGTAAACACTATTTATCTCGTGGCAGCCTTGTGATTGGCTGATAGATCTGAATAGATAATATAAACACTGCTGTGATTCGCTATTAGCAAGGATGACGTCCTTGTATTCGCCAGCCAATCAGCTGTCTCTGTGGAGATACTCCGAGATACTTCTTGTGCCAGGCGTAAGTCCATCTTCGGCGGATTATTCAAACAGCCTCGGCGCAGGGGAGGGGGGGGGCGAGGGTTGCGCCGGGGTAGCATTTACGCCATACTTACGCCGCTTAACTTACGCTTTTTTACTGGATCTGGCCCCAGGAAACACATCCCCTGCGCCGCCGCCACCGCCATGGCCCGGGCCAGCATGCGAGCAGTCCCCGGCCAGGACGGGGCGGTCACCAGCCAAACGGCCAGACACAGGAGAGAAACCAAGGGGCGGTCGTCGAAGCGGCGGCAGTCTGAACCGGGGCCAAGGAAGACCACTCTAGACCACCTCAGCGGCCCAGCCCCACAGCTACAGGCCACCCGAAACACAGTGAGGAGGACCAGGAAGGGAGGAACGGGAAACCAGAGCAACCCTAGGTGGCGGCCCAGGGGAAGACAGTATGCCCGGAGCGAAAAGACCGGGACTAGGAGCACTCTAACCAGGAAGAACCGCACCGGTTATGCCACCCAAGTTCCAGGAGGCCACCCTGCCGCAGGCGAACGGGCGGGGACTGCCCTTCCAGACAAAAGTAGCCCCGGCGTACCCTACGGGGCCCCTACCCGCAACCCTCCGACCGAGAGGCTCTGGGGGCCTGAGGAGACACCAGCCCGACGGTGGGGGAGGGGGGGGGGACGAGGCGAGACACCGTAGCAGGAAAGGCTCCGACAAAACCCTCGAAGCGAAGGGGCCAATCCGGAGAACCTGGAGACGAGGCATCACCGACAGGCCAGGAAAGCCCTCATGTCGAAGGGCCAAGCGGCCAGCGACGGCCCCGTCGACGAGGAGGGGGGCACCGAACGCGGCACACGCGGTCGCCAGCCCACGACAGACAGCAGATAGCGAGGCCAAGGCTGGGATTGCCCACCAAGAGAAAGCCACCCGGCCACCCGTGCACCCTCCTGGCGAAAGCCAGGCAGGCAAACGACGCCAGCACCGGCGCTCAAGCAAACAAGTCGGAGGAAACACCCCCGGGGGGACGAGGGAAGACGCAAGTGGAAGGCTCCGCAGCGAAAGGGGAGGAGAAAGCCCCCGGCAGACAGGAAGCAGGAAGGTGGAAGACCACGAACCGCCACCTCTCCGGCCTGGGGAAGGCCATAACCCGATCCTCGGTCGGGCACTCCCAGCTAACATCGCCGAAGCCCGCAGTCGCAGAAGCAAACCCTGGCGAGAGGGGCGCGGAAGAGGGTGACTTGTGACTCAGACGAGGCGAAGAACAGGTCCCGGTTGCGAAACGGACCACCAAACACACCAGTAAGGTGTTCACAGAGACCATCCACCCCAACCACTCCAGAGGAACGGGAGGTGAGGATGGGGAAGGCTCCGGGGACGCCCGCCGAACCGGAGCAGCGACGTCCCTACCCATGAAGGCCACGGCCCGTGAACCGCGGTGAAGGGGAGGGGCAGAAAACACCACCATATCCCCATCCAATATCAGCATGACCGATGGCGACCGAAATGAAGCAGAGGCAGCAGGCCGGGAAGTGTGAGACGAGGAGCGGTGAGGACGAGACGAGAGGTGAGACGATGTGAGACGAAGAGGACGAACAGCCGAGGCCCAGACGGGAACCCAGAGCCCCGTCTGGCCAGGACAGACGGAAGTGGTTGCGGCTGCGAGACTCCAAGGCCCACGACCACTAATCCATAAGGACAGCAAAGGCCCCGCCGGGAAGGCAGGGCACAACGCCCTCCGGAAAAACGACCGTCAGTCAGCAACGCCCGACCGGACACCCTTCGGGACGGTAGAGGGCTGACCGGAGGCACGGGGCAAGCGAGGAGCAGAGCTGGAGGCACCGTGACGTGAAGGACGCCGAGCAGCCCTGGGCTTCGCAGAGAAACCTCCGAAAAAGGAGGCATAACAGGGAGAGGGAAGGGACGAACCGCAGAACGAAACGCCCCCACCCCACAAGCAGAGAAGGACCCCATCCGGACGGTGCGAGCCACGAAACGCCGAACACCCTGCCCTGCCCCCAGCTGCAAACGAAGAGGGGGAAGGGGGGGGGGAGAGAGGGCGGAGCCCCAGGCGTAAGGAAATGGAGTCAGGTAGCAAAACCACGAACGACGAAGCACCGGGCGCCTCCACTAACGCACACCGACTAACTCCCCCTCCCAGAGGGGGAAGTGGAGTGGCGGGAGAAGGGGCCTAACCATGAATAAAACTTCGCACTCCAGCCCGACGCGGCAAGCCACGAACCGCCGCAAACCCCGCCCCGTCCCCCGGAGAGGGGGACGGGTGGGGGGTGGGGTTCAAAGTCCCAGGCACCAAGAATCACCACGGTCCCTCGACCCCTCCTTGAAAAGGAAGGCAAAGAGGGCAGGGAATGGAAGAGTTGAGTAGCAACGCCATGAAAGACAAAGCTTCAGACGACGCCACAACAACCACCGACTCAATGCCCCTCCCGGAGGGTGGGCGTAGAGAGGTGGGAGGATCCAGGCCAAGACTGCATCGAAGCACACCTGCCCCGACGAGGCCAGCCATGACCCGCTGCACGCCCCGCCCCGACCCACGGAGAGGAGAAGGGGCGGGGAGCGTTGTGAATCCCCAGGAACCAAGAAACTTCACGCTTCCTCTCCCCTTCCTGACAAGGAAGGCAAAGAGGGCAGGAAATGGAGGAGGCGAGCATCCAAAGCCACGAAGCGACATCACTCCGGGCGCCGCCCCCCACCAATACTGACCCACACCCCCTCGAAGGGGGCCAAGCAGAGCGGCGAGAGGGGGGGGTGACAGCGGCGGGAGTCCACAGGCTCAAGAATCACCACGCTCCCTCTCCCCTACCTGGCAAGGAAGGCAAAGAGGGCAGGGAATGGAGGAGTCGAGCGGCCAAGGCCACGACGCGACAGCACTCCGGGCGTCGCCCTCCACCAACACTGACCCATACCACGACCCGAAAGGGGGGCAGAGGGACGTGAGGAGGGGCCAGGACAGGACGGCTGAATCGTCGCACTCCGGTCCGTCTCCCGCTGGGTCCACTTGGCAAGCCAGGAATCACCCAACGCCCCGTTCCGACCCTTGGGAGGGGCACGGGCGGGGGAGGGGAAGAGGCGACGCCCCGGGAACCAGCACGAACGACGAATCCAGCCGCCTCCCGCTGGTTCCACATGGCAAGCCAGGAATCGCCCGACGCCCCGTCCCGGTCCTTGGGAGAGTCCGGGCGGGGGTGGGGGGGGTGCGACGCCCCGGACAACAGCACGAGCGACGAATCCATCCGCCGCCCGCTGGGTCCACATGGCAAGCCAGGAAACACCAGACGCCCCGTCCCGGCCCTTAGGAAAGTCTGGGCGGGGGTGGGGGGTGACCGTGCGACGCCTGCGACGCTCCTGGCACCAGCACGAGCGACGAATCCATCCGCCGCCCGCTGGGCCCACATGGCAAGTCAAGAATCGCCCGACGCCCCGTCCCGGCCCTTGGGAGGGTCCGGGCGGGGATGGGGGGTGGCTGTGCGACGCCTGCGACGTTCCGAGCACATGCACGAGCGACGAATCCATCCGCCTCCCGCTGGTTCCACGTGGCAGGCCAGAAAACGCTTGACGCCCCGATCCGGCCCTTGGGAGGGTCCGGGCGGTTGTGGGGGGTGGCTGTGCGACGCCTGCGACGCTCCGGGCACCAGCACGAGCGACGAATCCAACCGCCTCTTGCTGGTTCCACATGGCAAGCCAGGAATCGCCCAACGCCTCGTCCCGGCCCTTGGGAGGGTCCGGGCGGGGAAGGGGGATGGCTGTGCGACGCCTGCGACGCTCCGGGCACCAGCACGAACGAAGAATCCAACCGCCTCCCACTGGTTCCACGTGGCAGGTCAGGAAACGCCCGGCGCCCCGACCCGGCCCTTGGGAGGGTCTGGGCGGGGGTGTGGGGTGGCTGTGCGACGCCCACGACGCCCCAGGCACCAGCACTAGCGACGAATCCATCCCGAACGAAGAGCCACCCGCAGGAAACACGTGACAAATATCCTGATTAGCCTGAAATGAAATGATATGAAATGAGCCTGAACACACACCTCCGCCCCCCCAAAAAATGGGGGCGCAGAAAGATGAGCGCCGCCCCGGACGGCCGCCCCGGAAATGGGAACCCGGGGCCAAAACATATAGAGCACATATACATCATATGTCAAACATATAAACAAATAGCTATAAACCAATATAACTATGTATATGCCACAAAGGAGGATGGGCGGGGCGGGCCAGAGTACATGTGGTTAACCAGAAGGCCCCGAAAGCCCCGCCCCGAGACACAGGGCGTAGGCGTAGGTGTAGCCCCGGCCGCCAGAAAGCACCACGGACGTCCCATTCGCCACCCCGAAGGCAAAGCCAAAAGGGCATTGACAAGACACCGGCTGGAAAAAGGGGCACCCTGACGTCCCCTTAAATGGGGAAAGAAGAGGGAAGGGGCGTCGCCCTTACCTCCCCGATAAACCAATGGATTACCGGGGCAACAATGAACGGGAATAAGACAACTAAACTAAACTCTCCATCTAAAACACAAGAAAGCAAGCAGTTGCTCAATATATTACAGACCAGAGAGTGTCAACAACACGTGTAGCAGGAGAGGCAGGTAGGTGTTGACGAAACGATGGGCAAAAACAGAATGAATATCTTTCGTCTGCCGGGGATGGCGGGTGCCGGCGCGTGACTGCCAGACGTGTTCTTTTTCTTAGTTATTTTCTGCAATGTTGCAGCTTTCTAGTGCAGCCTGGTTTTCACCAGATGTGGGGTAAGGTTGCCCGGGTTACCCAGGGATTACCCTGGGTGGCGATAGATCCTATGTGTTAGCTAGTGCACTAGCTATAAGAGGACCTAAAAAAGCTTTAATGGAAGGGAAGAAATAATTCACGCGCGAGAATGAATAGTATGAAAGAAAATGCCTAGATCCTCGAGTGGACGTGTGGTGAAGAGAACCAAAATTAAGGCGCTGGGAAGACATGAAGAAGGGCAGAGAGGAGTAGGGAAAGACGGAGAGGGACAGAGAGATGTGGTATATAGGCAATGATAAGAAATGGTGCACGTTGGAGCACCGAGAAAGAACATGGAGAAGCAGGGATACGCAAGAATCAATCAATCAATCATTGGGGGCATACGCCGAGGGGCGCGTCGCCTCGCCCACTTTACGACGCCACTCCCGAGGGTCACCACGCGCGAGTCCCCATACAGGCTCCCTTCCCATACCAAGCAACTCTCGACAAGAAGCATCAACTTGCCCTAGACACGAGCCTTGTGTGCGCCCCCTTGGCCTCCTCCACGCCGGATTGTCTCTTACAGATACAACCCGATAGGAAAGATCGGTTTCAGGGTAGCGTGCCACATGCCCATATAGCCGAAGTTGGCGCTGACGGACTATGCAGGTAATAGGCCTAGATTCAGTCTCATGGTGCAATCGCTGATTTGACACGTAATCATCCCAGCGATACCCAATGATTCTGCGAAGATACTTATTACCAAAGGCATCAATTCGTATCTTCAAGTCGCTATTTAGTGTCCATGTCTCACAACCATAGAGTAAGACAGGGATCACAAGTGACATGAAGATCCGGATCTTTGTCCTCCTGCACAGGTACCGACAACGCCAAATACTCCTGCTGAGCGAGTCCGTAACACCGTGGGCTATGCCAATCCGCCGTAAGACTTCTTGACGTCATTATGGACTGCGCTACCAAGGTATGTAAAATTTTCCAAGATCTCAATGTCCTCGCCGCACGCATGAACAGACTGTACTGTTTCATCTAGTAGGCCTCCAAACACCTGGACTTTGATCTTAAGCCAGGAGACCTCAAGTTCCAAAGGCTTTGCCTCCTCGTGCAGCGCCTCGAGAGCCATCACCAGGACCTCCAGCGACTCAGCAATGATTACTGCATCATCGGCAAAAACAAGATCAGTGATGTTGGTGTTGCCGAGGGATGCTCCACAATTACTTTGATCTACAACTTTGCCCAATACCCAGTCCATACAAGTGTTGAAAAGTTATGGGGCAGGGACGCACCCTTGCCTCACTCCTGTATTCGCATGAAAGTAGCTGGATACACCTCCCCCACACTTCACAGCACTCTCAGTCCCAGAATATAGACCAGTCAACAAACAAATAGTCCTTGCAGGAATCCCGCGAAGTCGCAGAAGATCCCAGAGTGACTCACGATGCACTAAGTCAAACGCCTTCTTGAGTGAGATCAACATAGACTGCAAGCATCCCCTGTCAAAACTCACGTCGGCGTTCCACCAGGACACGAAGCGCTAGGATACGGTCCGTTGTTGACTTACCAGGCGTGAACCCAGACTGCTGAGGTCTCTGATGCTTCAGCAGATGACTGCGGATCCGCATAAGCAATAGATGGGCAAGCACCTTGCCTGGCACGCTGATTAATGTAATACCGCGGTAATTGTTGCAGTCCTGACGGTCCCCTTTCCCTTTCCAGATTTTTTTTTTTTTTTTTTTTTTTTTTTTTTTTTACATCACAAGGAACTGGCCAAGGGCACAACAAAAATGGGTAACACAAAGTCCGCTTTAGACAAAAGAAGACTGTAAGAGAATAAAATAAAAGCAAAGGGGTAGGCCAATTTAGTTCGGGAGGTGTCTTGTTACTCTTCTTTTGAAAAGATTTATAGAAACAGGAAGAGAGTTCCAGAGTTTACCAGTGAAAGGGATGAAAAAGTAAAGATACTGATTAACTCTTGCATTAGGAAGATGGACAGAATAGGGATGGGAATGAGTAGAAAGTCATGTGCAGCGAGGCCGCGGGAGTGGGGGAGGCATGCAGTTAGCAAGTTCAGAAGAGCAGTGAGCATGAAAATAACGATAGAAGAGAGCAAGAGAAGCAACATTGCGGCGGTGATTTAAAGATTGAAGACAGTCAGTCAGAGGAGAGGAGTTGATGAGACGAAAAGCTTTTGACTCAACCCTGTTTAGGAGAGCTGTATGAGTGGATCCTCCCCAAACATGTGAGACATACTCCATACATGGGCGGATAAGGCCCCTGTAGAGAGCAAGAAATTTGGCGGGAGAAAAAAAAGGACGCAAACGCCACAGCACACCTAACTTCTTAGAAGCTGTTTTAGCAAGAGATGAGATGTGAGATTTCCAGTTCAGATTTTTAGTAAAGGATAGTCCTAGAATGTTCATTGTAGAAGAAGGAGACAGTTGAGTGTCATTGAAGAAGAGGGGATAGTTATCTGGTAGGTTTTGTCGAGTAGATAGGTGAAGAAATTGGATTTTTGAGGCATTGAACAAAACAAGGTTTGCTTTGCCCCAATCAGAAATAATAGAAAGATCAGAAGTTAGGCGCTCGGTGGCATCTCTCCGTGAATCACTTAGTTCCTGTCTGAGTTGGACGTCTAATAAACGACGTTGAAAAATGCAGGGTAGAATCATCAGCGTAGGAGTGGATAGGGCTTTGAGTTAGACTTAGAAGATCATTAATGAATAATAGAAAGAGAGTGGGTGATAGGACAGAACCCTGGGGAACACACTATTGATAGATTTAGGAGAAGAACATGTCCGTCTACAGTAGCTGCAATAGAACGGTTTGAAAGGAAACTTAAAATGAAGGTACAGAGAGAAGGATAGAAACCGAATGAGGGTAGTTTGGAAATTAAAGATTTGTGCCAGACTCTATCAAAAGCTTTTGATATGTCAAGGGCAACAGCAAAAGTTTCACCGAAACCCCTAAAGGAGGATGACCAAGATTCATGTTAGGAAAGCTAGAAGATCGCCAGTAGATCGCCCTTTACGGAAACCGTACTGACGATCAGATAGAAGATTGTGAGCAGATAGATGCTTAGAATCTTCTATTTAGTATAGATTCAAAAACTTTAGAAAGGCAGGAAGTCCAAGCTATAGGACGGTAGTTTGAAGGATTAGAACGGTCACCCTTCTTCGGAACAGGTTGGATGTGAGCAAACTTCCAGCAAGAAGGAAAGGTGGAAGTAGATAGACATAGACGGAAAAGTTTGACCAGGCAAGGTGCAAGCACAGAAGCACAGTTTTTGAGAACAATAGGAGGGACTCCGTCAGGACCGTAAGCCTTCCGAGGAAGCCTTCCGAGGATATAAATGTAAATATATATATATAAATATATATATGTAAATATATTTAATATATTACTATATAATATATATATAATATATAATAATATATATATATAATATATATATATATTATATATATATATATATATATATATATATATATAATATTTTATATATATATAATATATATATATATATATATATATACTATACATATATATCATATATATATATATATATATATATAATATAATATATAATAATATTAATAAATATATAGACTCAAAATAAAAAAAATAAAATTATTTATAATATATTATATATATAAAATTATAATATATATATATACTATATATATATATATATTATATATATATAATTATATGTATATATATATATATATATTAATATAATATATATATATATATAATATATTATTTTATATAATTATTATATAATATATATATATATATATAATTATATATATATATATATATATACTAGCCGCAAAGCCGCCCTCCGGGCGTACTTTTTGGCTAGCTCCTGCGGAGGCTATTGGTGGGCCTTCGGCCCACCAAACACAGACTCTCCAGATAGCCCCTTCTAACTTTCCTGAAATCATGGATGTAGAAATGTATGTATTAACGCCTTACCCATCACCCCCCACCCATTCACTCACCCATTACCCATCACCCCCCACCCATTCACTCACCCATTACCCATCACCCCCCACCCATTCACTCACCATTACCCATCACCCCCCACCCATTCACTCACCCATTACCCATCACGACACACCCATTCACTCACCCATTACCCATCACTCCCACCTATTCCCTCACCCATCACCCATCACCCCCCACCCATTCACTCACCCATCACCCACACCCATTACCATCACCCCACCCATTCACTCACCCATTACCATCACCCTACATCAAGGTTTCCTCAATTCTCGCAACCCACTTTTTGTTCACAATTTTCGCTAATAGGCTGCTAAAAAAAAAAAAAAAAAGGGTTCGGAGCATCTCGTAAGTGGGCTTAAATACATGTTTTGTTGTACGTCAAATGCGAAGTTCGAAAAAGCCGTCCGAATTGTTCTGTGAATTTTAGTTCTCGAGTTGCCAGGTATGGATTTTACGGTTTTTTCGTTGTGACGCGTTTATTGGACATTTAACGGCCAACGTTTGGAATACATGTTTGGTTGTGCGGCCATTGCTGGTCTAGCGGAAACCATCAACAATGGTCAACTCTGGATTCGCGAGTTGCCACGTATGAATTTTACGGTTTTTTCGTTGTGACGCGTTTATGCGACTTTTGTCGGCCCAATGACCGTTAACATATTTGAAGCAACGTAGGGTTTACTATCTTTTGCCTGTCAAATACAAACGCTCTACGACTTACGGTTTGGGAGTTAGAGTATGAATATTAGCGTACGGTTCTTCCCGATCAACAAATATTAATTAATAATTAGAAATTATAGTATTAATAGCACATTAATAGCACATTTCCGCTAGAGTTTTCTGCGCTCTACAACTTTGTCCTCAGTAAAATTTATCGAATCTCGAACTTAGGTGGCTTTACTGTGAATTTAAAGTGAATTATAGTGGTTTTCAGGTGAGCTTCGTGGCGTCTGGCGGACTTAGTGTAGGTCTGAATGAAATGTTGAGGCCACACTTCCGATAGAACTTGTGGCCCGCTACAACTTTGTCATCAGTGAAATTTTTTGATTCGCGACCGTAAGTGGCTTTTCTGTACCATTCACTCACCCATTACCCATCACCCCCCACCTATTCCCTCACCCATCACCCATCACCCCCCATCCATTCACTCACCCATCACCCCACACCCATTACCCATCACCCCACTTATTCACTCACCCATTACCTATCACCCTACATCAAGGTTTCCTCAATTCTCGCAACCCACTTTTTTTCTTCACAATTCTCGCTAATAGGCTACTAAAAAAAAAAAAAAAAAAAAGTGATCGGGTCATCTCATAAGTGTGCTTAAAACCTTCCCCTGGTCAAGCCGGTTCCAAAACTGTGCCATATGAGGGGATTCCGCCACGGGGGGCGGAACCTATACCACACACACACACACACACACACACACACACACACACACACACACACACACACAACACACCACACACACACACACACACACACACACAGACAGACACACTTTCGCTTATATTATTATAGATGAATTTTAAAAATACAAAAAATTATATATAAAAAATTCAAATATCTAAAAATCTAATCTAAAATCCATAAAAAAAAATAAAAAAAATACACAAAATTCAAAATAAAAAAAATGTAAATATATAAAAAATAAAAAAAATAAAAAAAAAAAAAAAAATGTATGCATAAAAATTTTTTTTATTATAATTTTTATTTTATTTTGTTTTAGATCTTGAATTTTTTTTTTTTTTTTATCTTTGATTGTTTTATCTATTTTTTTATTGATTTGAGGCCGTGCTGTGTCTTGTGATTCAGGATCGCAACTTTACCATGGGCGAAGAAGCTTACCAAAGCCCCTTGGTTTCCGATTGACAGCTATTATGGAGACGCTATCCTTCCCTGCTTTACGGATCTGCCCGCATAGGCCTACGACAGTCATTCCATGGCTTCTCCAGAAGGTCCTTCTGCAAAAGCCTTCCGCTCTCGAAAGGCTTTACCTCTCAGCTCTGA
>JACEEZ010007441.1:0-12500 GCA_016584305.1 Chionoecetes opilio
ACTTTTTGCGGTACTGCGTATGCGGTCTACCGAAACTACCAAACCCGGTACCGCATAACGTAGTACCGCAAAGGATCGCTGAAAGTACCGCAGTACCGCTACCGCATTCAAATTTCCCGCGGTACTTTCCGCGGTACCGACAAAGACGACTTACCGGACATACGCGGTACCGGCAGGAGGAGGAGGCTGAAGAGGAGGAGGCTGAGGAGGTGGAGCAGGACTAAGCGAAGACAGAAGACTTTGTTTTTTACAGTGCGACTTGTCAGTTGTCAGTTTTTGTATTGAAATGATTTTTGGTGTTTCAACTGTCTTTTTTTAACATATAGGTGTTTTTAGTATCGCATAGCTATTTTTTTCTGGTATCGCAGTACCGCTGCGGTAGTACCGCTTTAGAAACCAGGTAACGCTACCGCAGTACCGCGGAACGCACCAGGGGGCCCTGAAAAAGTACCGCAGTACCGCGTAACACACTGGGCATGCTGAGGTACCGCAGTACCGCGTAATGCACCCCCAAAAGTTTGGTACCGCGCCCACCACTGCAAATTAAAACTCTTAGAAACTTCCTCCCACTTCAAGCAAGATCTAAATTCACAATGATCGCTACCGTAGATAGCACTAAAGTCGCCAGGATAACGTTTCTTTTCGATTTACAGACGTCTGGTGGCGTTCATACTTACATTTCTACATCCATGATTTCAGGAAAGTTAGAAGGGGCTATCTGGAGAGTCTGTGTCATTTTGTGTCTTCATCTGTCATATTATGGCTATAAATGAACAAATTACCAAAATATCAACCGAGTGGCGACGTTGGTAACGGTTACACTAATATCACCAGCTAGTATTTATGTCCTCCTGTCAGCTGTTGGCTGTCGTTGCCCGATAAAAAACGAGTAGTGAAATTTGAAACAGTTTAGACTTGCAGATAGATACAAAGCATAAAACAACACTGACACAGGGTAGATTATACAGTCATGATATAAACTACTGTGTATCATCTTCAGTGGCATATACAAATCAGTAGTGATGCGATATTTCGCAATATATGGCGCCTGGCGACATTAGTGCAGGTGGTGACTATAGTGTTATCTACGGTAATACCTAACTGGCCTCCAACTTCAACAGCCGTAACTAAATCTTCCCTGATCGTTAGTACTAAATCTAGGATATTGGCTTCCCTAGTACGCTCCTTGATTGCTTGCTTAAGGAAGTTATCTGAATTAGTTTTAACAATTCTTTGCGTCATTAGCTTCTATAATTAATTCCTAGTCAATGTTCCTAAGATTATAATCTCCTACCACGCATAATCGATTATATTTACAAGCCTTGCTTATTTCCTGCCATATATGAACGGAATCCTCTTTTCATATATTTGGAGGCCTGTACACTATACTTAAGACAATTTTTTCAGTTCCTTCCCTAATTTTCACCCATATAGACTCTACACTATCATATGTTTTTATAACATTGCTAAAAAACACTGCAATGTATCCCAAACATAAAGTGCAACTCCTTCACCTTGCCTGCCTAATCTGTCCTTGTGAAATAATTTGTACCCCTCTATCTAACCATGTTTGTGTTAATGCTATTATATAAAAATATTCTACACTAGATATTCCTCTCAGTAAATCTATCTTGTTTAAAATACCCAAATAATAAATTATAAAATAAATAATAAAAATAAATAAAATTATATTATATAATACAATTTGTATAATAAACCTTTAAGTTGTTCTTCCTCCTCTTGTCAATTTTCCCTTTAGCTTTATCTGCGTCTTTTTTATTCATGTCCTTTTTCTATTCCTACTGTATTTCTTTCTGCCATGACCAACTATATTCCCTCCATGACTGTCATGATTACTGCTCTTCACCTACACACCCTCCTGGCCTCTAAAAAATCCCCCTGACAGCCAATATCACTCTCCACTCTTCACGCCAACAAACCCAACCCCCTATGGGAGAGGTTCAGCGTACAGGTGGGCCTTACCGAAGAACCGGGCCCAGTTGTCAATAGACAACCAACCGTTCCTCCTGCAATGATCAGCCAGCAAGCTGTTCATAGCATAAGCTTCAGACCACCATCTCGCTTCCGCAGAACTGCGCGGCAAGATGCTACACACAACAGGGGTGCCTTCAAGGTCCCTAACCCTGCCACTGGCCTCCTTGTACCTCCTTAAGAGCTCCTGTCTCCCGACCCTGCCTATAGCATTCCCGCCTGCACCAATGCAGACATTAAGCGCTACACCCTCCCCAGCCTGTCCCCTATATCCCCTATCCCCACCTAACGAAAATAGGCAAGCGTCCTAGGCTTCCTATCTCTGGCACAAAAAGTCCTAGAAAAATACTTGACCTGGGCTGTCTCCCACCACCACGGCCTTACCTGAAGACAGGGAAGTCTCGTCTGTCTTTCCATCCTTTCTATCCGCGCACTCATCCACCAGGGTGGCAAAGCTGTTCCTGGTCTCAGGGGGCGAAGTCTGTGCTCTTCCACGACCACTTCCTTTGCTCCTGACCTCCTACCAAGCCTCTTGCCGGCATGGCAGTGGGTCTGGAGTTGCTGGGATCCCTCGTGCCCCCAGAAACTAACGAAGTTCCGCATTCTCCTGTCTGAGAGATGCCTCAACGTCGTGCAGGCCTCAACCTGACTCCGTGAGACTTGCCCCCTTAGCTGCCTCAACTCAACTAACACGTCACTCTCCGCCATTACTCCTCGACTTCACTAAGATCTACAGAGCTCGGAATCCATGTCCTACCAGGTCAAGCACCCATACAAAACAGGATTTGACCGCCACGATGGTCCAGTGGATAGCGCTTTAGCGCGCCACTCTGTGGTTAGCCGGTTCAAACTCTTGCTCGCTCTCGGGGATATTTTACTGACAAATTCGGGTTGTTACTGTCCTCCTTGAGCCCTGAGAAAGGGGAAGGGTGTGTGTGGTGTGTGAGGTCCCAGAATTACCCAAAGATAGGTCACTATGAGCTTCTAGCTCGCTCCGTGAGGGTGAAACTGGCGATCGCGAGTTCGGTTCACGTGGAAAAGACCATGGGTGAATTACACACAAACGCACACACACACACACACACACACACACACACACACACACACACACACACATATATATACACACACACATACACATGCACACACACACACACACACACCTACACACACAAACACACACAAACACATATATGTGCAGGAATGTTGCTCAGTGGTAAAACCGTTGAAGCGCTATTCTGTGTTTTGCGTTCAAGCACCGCTAAGAGGATTTTTCACTGATGAAAGAGCTTAGAGCTAATAGAGATCGATCTTTGGATAAAACTTGGACCTCACACACCACATACATACACCATCTATTTGATCAAGGGAGATAGTAACAAACCATTTTTTAATACACAGTTACATCCTTTTCCCCCTTGATTAATTTAATTTAGTGTGTGTATGTGGTGTTTTTAGGCCCCCAGTTTTATCCAAAGATGGGTTGTCTCGGGCCCTCTAACTTTTTCCCGGGGAAGATTTTTTAAAAAACATCGAGGGATCGCGAATCCGGGCCCCGTGGGGGACAATACCATAAGTGAGTAACACACACAGAGGGAAAACAAAAGCTTTTCCTTGGGCATCATCATTTTAAACCCTAAAAAGTTACTCACTTGAGTGTTGTTTTTTCCTTTTTTTCAGGGGAAGCGACCACCCGTTCAGTGATGACAAACTTGTTTAAAATGATAATTTTATTGTAAAAAAACTAAGATGGGGGAATGGGTTTAAGCCCGGTGATGTCTTTAAGTGTGTCACCCGATTTTTGCAAAAATGACAAAAAAGGCTTATGGGGGTTTGCCCCTTTGGGAAACGGTGAGGTTTTGACGAGAAATCCAGACCCCCCACATTTCGGTATCTATGAAAAATGGGTAGGGGAACATTACATTGGCTGTGTTGCATGTTTACACACCCCAAAGACCACAAAAACACTTTTACAGGGTTTTTATGGGGTGCCCCGTATTTGTTTTGGTTTTAGCTTTCCCCCGGTTTCACAACCGAGAATTTTCCCGTGTTCAAATCCTGGGGAGGAGGGGGAAAAAAAATTTTTTTGGGGCGGTCTCATTAAAAACCCGAGCTATTGTCCACCCAGCAGGGGAAGGGGAAACCCCAGGTGGGGGGCCGGGGGTTTTCCCCCTCTCACAAGGGGGGGTGATTTCCCCTAAAAAAATAAAGCTCAAAGGGGAACAAAAAAAAAATCCCAGATTGGGAAAAACAGGCCCATGCAAGTGTAGTTCAGGCCCTGAAAAAAAAATTACAACGTGAAAAATCCCCATATACACACACACACCACACACACAACACAACACCCCACGGAGAAGGGATGGGCAGTCTTTTTAATACCCGGGGCCCCTTCCCCCCATCAGTGAATGGGTCCGGGTTTAACCGAGGGTTTGTGACCCGCCTTTTGGGTGGGGGATGGTTTGGGCCCAAAACATTGCACAAAGGGAAAACAAATAAAAAAAAAAAAAGGCTATGGAGACCGGGGGCCATACGATGTACCTCAGGCCCTGAAAAAATAAAATAGTTTTAAACACACATACACACACACACGCAAAAACACACACACACACACACACACATACACTTGTCTGGTGTCTCGTTCACACAATTTTACCAAAAAAAACTTTTTTAAAAAAACTATTGTCCCCAGTAAAATAAAAAAGCCAAAACAAAAGTCTTTTTTCTAGCTTAAAAAAAATCCGTTTTCAAAAAGTGAACACTTAAAAAGGGGACTGAGGCTTTTTAAGCTGTTTTGTGTGTCGGCAGCCATGTTGTTACTCCCCCATTCCTGCAGCCCATAAAGGGGTCCCCATCAATGTTGGACACTACGATTTATCCTTGCTTTTTTTGGGACATTTTTTAAAATTTTAAATTTTCCCGGGAGGGGAAATTTAAAGGGAAATTTTTTCGCCCACCTTTTGTTTTTTCATTTCTTTTTTGTTCTTTTTTCAAGATAAATGGGTAAAATGACGTTGGCCGCGGCCATTTTCCCTTTTTCAACTTTCTCCGTCATCAGGCCCCGGGGGCAGGGGACCCCCCAAGGGGCCCTCCGTCCCCCTCGGAAAAAAAGACACAGACCCCGAGGAACCCCCCCCCCCGTCCCCAACAGCAGTTCCCTGAACCCAAACCTCCCCTTTTACTACACTTCGGGCAGGGGAGGGCAGGCGCTCCTCACCGACATGAGTATCGCAAGAAAACTACTACCCCTCATTTCAAGTTTTTGGGGCGCCCCCAGACAAAAAAATTTTTTCCTTTCCCCCAAGAAACCCTAGACTTCTTTTAAATAGTCGACGAACTGCTACTCACCATTCTGGTTTTTGTTGCTTCACGGTTCTCAAGAGCGCAAGCAATGCTTTCGAGTGAGCGCCGAATAAGATAGCCGTGACCCCTTGGAGCAGGTGCGAGCGTTCCAATGCCACTGGTAGAAGTGAAAGACCCAGCCCGCTCAACCTCCGTTATATACTGGTCGCTTGTGACGTCACACACTAGGGCCCAAATTTCCCTTCTATCTAAAATTTTTGACTTGGGCCTCAACAACACCCCCGTTAAAAAGAGGGTTTAGGGGGAACTTTTGCGCATAATGTAAGGGTTTATTATTTGGGAGGGGAAAAATACGTGGCAAGGTGTGCCGAGGACAGCGACGGAGGGATGGGTGAGAGAGGGGGGAACACCCCGGAAGGGTTTGGAGAAGGACGGGGGGAAGGGGGGGGAACCCTTCCCTTGAGGTTTTTTTGGAGGTTTTTTGGGGGATGTGGTTTAAAAGGGCCTGAAACTGCGGGATAACCCCCGGGGGGGGTTTATGTTTTTAAGAAACTGTAAAGGGAAAGGAACATAAATGGATCAGGGGTTTTGCTTGGGGGTGGTTTTTGAAGTGATTGGGGCCCCTTGTGATGGAGGGGTTGAGAAAAAACGCAGGTTGGAGAGAGATGCTAGAAATTGGTATCAGAGGAAGAAAGAGGCGAGGAGGAAAAGAAGAATAACTAAGACAAGGAAAGGAGGAGGACAAAAAGGAGTAGAAGGAGGGGAAACATAGAGATATGAGCACCTCCTGTGCGAATCTTTTACTGATCTTTGTCACTAGCGTGAAAATAGGTCAGAGAAGTGAGAAAGCTCTTTCCCAACCATCGACCGTAAAAAATTTTGGTTGAAAAAAGTAAAAAAAAATTTAATTTAAAAAAAAGGAAAAAAGGGGAAAGGGAAGAAAAGGGAAAGGAGTAAAGGAAAAAATAATACAGGGTTTCGGGTTTTACCCAAAAACGAGGGTAGGAAAATTCTAAAAATTTATATGGGTTTTAAATTTTAGAGTGTTAAGGACAACTTAGCGCAGAGCAAGGCTTCTCCTCACCCACCTATTCCTACGGCAAATTGCAGGCAGGAAACAATCAGATGGTAACACAACATACCTTATAAAAAATATTTTAGTAAAACACGGAATATAGGAAAGTTTGAAAAGGATGGAGAAAAAATAGAATCATAACTGTAGTAGATGAAAAAAATGTACGAATTAACGAGTATTTACGACGCTGTAACTGGTTGTAGTAACATAGAACGTAAGGTACTGTACAAAAAGAACAGATGGTAGGTCAACTCTTTTCCAACCCCAAACCCTATCGGGGGAAGAAGAAAATAAAATATACACTATGATGTTTAAAATCCCTTCAAAAAGACGAAAAGGAAATTTCATTAATTTTTTGGGAAAAAACGGTCTGGGGGACTGTTGATATCTTAAACGTCCTAGCATGAAACTCGTGAGTGTATGGGAGGACTAGGATCTCTGTATAAGAGGGTAACGCCATTTATTTGCCATATATTAAACGCTACTAGGCGCCATCTTACTGCCAGGGCCTCTCCGTTCTTTTTGGGGCCCCGGGCAGAATTTCTAAAGGACATAAACCCCGGCATATTTTTTATTTTATACTGTAAAATGATATACTTTTTATCTTCCGGAAATGTTTGTTCTATAAGTTTATCACAAAAAAACACAATAAAACACATCAAAAAAATGCCTTTTTAGGACTAAAGAAATATGCTGAACTTAAAATTAATTTAAAACTCGTCGCCTTTTTTAAAAACTTTGTGAGAAAAACTTATAGCAGGGGGAATATATCAATAAAAAGCGACTTTATAAACCCTTTCCATTAAAAATTTTCTTTTTTGAAAAAAGAATTAGCACTTTTACAAAATTTTGCTTTCAAAATTTTAAATCGCTGCGCCGCTCGTTCTTTTCTTTTCCCTCCTCTCTTTCTCTCTCTCTCGCCCCCTCTCCTCTCTCTCTCTCTCCCCTTTTCCCCTCTCTCTCTCCCTCTCCTCTCTCTCTCTCTCTCCTCTCTCTTCTCTCTCTCTCCTCCTCTCTCTCTCTCCTTTTCTCACTAGGGTATAATATTATTATATATATATATTTATATAAAAATAAAATATATGCTGAGAGAGAGAGAGAGAGGGGAGAGAGAGAGAAAAGGAGAAAAGAGAGAGGAGAGAGAGAGAGAAGAAAAGGGGAGAGAGGGGAGAGGGGAGAGAAAAGGAGGAGGGGGGAGAGAGAAGGAGAGAGAGAGTTACCAAAAAAACTTTTTTACTTATATATATTATATTTTTTTTAACATATTATATCCCTTTTTATATATTATATTTTATTATATAATATATATATATATTATAGTTTGATAATAAATATAAATATAAATATATTATATATATAAAAATTATAATATTATATATATATATAATATAAAATTATATATATATATCTATAAAATTATTATATAAAATTAATATATATATTATATATATTATATTTTTTAATCCCCCAAAAAAAAAATCGAGTTGTCATTACTCTTTTTAAAAAGGGTTTAACCCTGGGAGGCGGGCCCAAATAAAAAATGGAAAAAGAGGTTTAAAAGGAAAATGTTTAAACTCGCAGCATCCAGTGTTCAAAATAGTTAAGGGGAATGACAGTTTATATGACGTAAAAACACCAAAATTTTATATATCAGAATTTTTTTCCCTTAAACCCGGGGGAGTTACTTCCCCCTTGGGGGTTACGAAACCTCCTAGTTAGGGGGGGGTTTATGATGCTATCCCATGCAAACCTTTAAAGTCTTAATTACCAAAATACATTTTGGGTTCTGCCTAAGTAATACAATTTATATAATGTAAAAAGATTATATAAATATTATTTTTTATACATATTAAATATATATAATTTTTTTTTTTGTATAAATATATAAATGTATAATATATTATATATATATTTTATATATATTTAAATATATATAAATATATATATTTTATATTTATAAAATTTTTATATATAATATTTTATATATATATAAAAATATTTTATATATATATATTATATAATATATATATATAAAAATAATATATTAAAAATATATATATTTAATATAAAATTTTATATTAATATATATATATACTAAAATTTTCATATATAATATTATAATAAATTTACTATTTATTTATATAATATATAATATAAAAATATATATATATATATAATTATAAAATCCTTTTATATAATTTTTTATATCTATTTTAAAAAAAAAAAAAAAAAAATATAAATAAATTAAAATTAAGATTTTTTTTCCTCTTTCTATTTTTTTTTTCTTTTTTATTTGTTTTTTTTTTTTTTTTTTTTTTTTTTTATATATATATATAAAATTTTATATATTTTAATATAATTATATATTAGGTATTTTTTTATTTATTTTTTAAAATTTATATAAATAATTAAATATTTTTTTTTTTTATATAATTTTAATTTAATAAATTTTTTTTAAACTTAAATTTAAAAAATATTTATTAATTTATTTTAATTAAAAAACTGGGGTTTAAAAACATTATAAATTTAAAATTTAAAAATATTAAAATTTTTTAAAACCCTTTCCCAAATATATATATATAATATATATATATTATATATTATATAATATATTATATATATATATATATTTTAAAATAATATATATTATATATATATATTATATAAAATTATATAATATTATAATTATATTATATTATAATAAAAAAATATAATTTTATTTTTTATATTAAAATAATATATATATATAATATATATTTTATATTTATATATTAATATTAATTATAT
Organism: Chionoecetes opilio; assembly: GCA_016584305.1. Classification (NCBI taxonomy): domain Eukaryota; kingdom Metazoa; phylum Arthropoda; class Malacostraca; order Decapoda; family Majidae; genus Chionoecetes; species Chionoecetes opilio. The sequence goes on from JACEEZ010007441.1 coordinate 9,155, forward strand.
TATTATTTTTTCCATATTTTTTAAATTTTTTAAATTAAAATATTGGGGGGGGGGTTTTAAAAAGAAGGGAAAAAAAGGGGGGGAAAAAATTTTCCCTCCCCTTTTTTTTTTCCCCCCCCCCCCCCCCCTTTTTTTTTTTTTTTTAAACCCAAATTTGGGGTTTTTTTCTTTGGTTTCCCCCCCTTTCCCGGGGAATTTTGGAGGCCCAAAAATTTTAAAAATTTCACCAAACCAGGGGTTTTTCTTTTTTTAACAAAATTTCTTCCCCCTGGTTTGGAAAAAATTTCCCAATTTTTTTTTTTCCTTTTTTTTTTTTTTTTTTTTTTTTTTTTTCCCCAGAAAAAAAAAAAAAAAGAAAAAAAATTTAGGGGCCCTTTCGGCCCGCCCTTTTTTTTTCCCCCCAAGGAAAAAGTCTCGGGGGAATTTTTTTTTTTCTTTTATACAAACCAAAACAATTCCCCCGGGCAATTCCCTAAACCCCAAAAAAAAAACCATCGCTGATGCTTTCCATTTAAACGGACAGGCTCAAGGAAATATGGGGCCCCCAAAATAGCCTTTCCTACCCCCCATGAAGCCAAAAATTCGACTGCCATCAGGAATCTGTATGAAGTATATCTCAAGTTTCAGAAAGAAAAAAGAAAAGGGGAGAGGGGGGCGTCCCTGAGGCCATGATATGGAAGGATGTTTTGCAAGATATCTTTGCATCTCCAATGCCGACGTTCTTGGAAAAAAAGGATGTTTTTGAGGAAGATCGAAAAATTTTTTTGTCCAGAGGGGAAAACCGGAGAGTTTTTTCCAAAGGGAAGGGCCCTTGGGCAAGGCACAGCTAGCGACCTCGAGGGAAGGGAAAGGGGAAACTGCAAAGGGAAACACGAAGAGCGAAAACAGAAGCCCCCGATTCCAAAAATCCCCGCAACTGATGGAAAAAGCACCCACTCCTGATTAAACCACATCTTCCTTCCCGGGCCCGATGTGACATCAAACTTTAAGGCTCCATTGATAAAATTTTTTTTTTTTTTTTTTTTTTACGTTGTTTGTATAGCGCCTGTAGGAATTTGGAGAGCTTGATGTTGGGCGATCTCGCCCCTTGGGGGGCAGGCTGGGTTTTTAAGTTTACAAACCCATGGGCTCAGGTGAAAATTCCATTTTCTATGATGTTTTTTGATCTTCAGGTTAGGCGCATGCCGCCCCCGAGTCCACCGCACACTCGCAATCGGCAGGGAAAAGGGATACGCTGCCCGGGGGGTTTTCTTTGGTCCTCGCGGAAAGGCCTTTAAAAAGTTTTCTCCTTTGGGAGACTTTAAATTTGGGACCTTCTTTCTCCCCCCACCAAAGGGTCTTGAAAGGGTGGGTCCGGCAGGATTCGAACTCGGGACATTGAGATCAGCACTCCAAGACGCTAACCGCCTCCACATATACAACTACCTTCAACGCAGAAAGTCATGAACTAGTAGACTTTGAACTAGTCAAGCTGTGCCTCCTATATCTCGGAGGAGACTTCCCTGGCCAGAGATAATTTTGTTTTCGCTCCCCGGGTGCCTATCACCAAGCAAGATGAATGGCTAAGGCTATTTATGCTATAAAAATTATCCTTTTTGAAAACCTTACTCATAACACGGCAAGAGGTCTCCGGCAAGTGACCCTCTTTATGAGTTTGGTTAACATCAGGCACTGGCATGAAGCAAACATTCCACAGTATTCTGCAAAGAATGATATTGACTTGCTCAAGATCATGCTGAGGTACCCAGATAAGGAAATTGCTTCGGTGGTCACAAGGTCCTTTTCCCGGCATCTCTGCCACCTGTCCGAAGATCTGGTTTCTATGGCTTTCTTCGATGATCGGATAGAAGAAGAGGAGAAAAGTCACATGAGTGAGAAATTGTCAAAACCAGCAACTGGGAATGAGCTAAAGAGGTTGGAATGGAAGGGGCTCCAACTCACAGACACAACAACCCTCTCCAGCTTCGTAACCTCTCAGAGCAAACGATTTTTCCAACTTTTATCAGATTCGAATGTTGATGATGTTCAGGTTCCGATTCAAAATGAGACACTCTGGAGGAGGGTTAAGGCTCTGAAAGTCGTCAATGACAATGCTGAAAGAGCTATTTCCCTCATCAAGAAATATATATATATATATATATATATATATATATATATATATATATATATATATATATATATATATATACATATATACATATATATATATATATATATATCTTCTATATTAATAAAAGCGAAAGTGTGTCTGTCTGTCTGTCTGTCTGTCTGTCTGTGTGTGTGTGTGTGTGTGTGGTATAGGTTCCGCCCCCCGTGGCGCAAACACCTCATATGGCACATTTTTGGAATCGGGTCGACCAGGGGAAGGTCATAAGCCCACTTATGAGATGATCCGATCACTTTTTTTTTTTTTTTTTTTTAGCAGCCTATTAGCGAGAATTGTGAAAACAAAATTGGGTTGCGAGAATTGAGGAAGCCTTGATGTAGGGTGATGGGTAATGGGTGAGTGAATGGGTGGGGTGATGGGTAATGGGTGTGGGGTGATGGGTGAGTGAATGGGTGGGGGGTGATGGGTTGGGGGTGATGGGTGAGGGAATAGGTGGGGGGTGATGGGTAATGGGTGAGTGAATGGGTGTGTGGTGATGGGTAATGGGTGAGTGAATGGGTGGGGGGTGATGGGTAATGAGTGAGTGAATGGGTGGGGGGTGATGGGTAATGGGTGAGTGAATGGGTGTGTGGTGATGGGTAATGGGTGAGTGAATGGGTGGGGGGTGATGGGTAATGGGTGAGTGAATGGGTGGGGGGTGATGGGTAATGGGTGAGTGAATGGGTGGGGGGTGATGGGTAATGGGTGAGTGAATGGGTGGGGGGAATACATACATTTCTACATCCATGATTTCAGGAAAGTTAAAAGGGGCTATCTGGAGAGTCCATGTTTGGTGGGCCGAAGGCCCACCAAACACAGGTGGTGGGCCGAAGGCCCACCAATAGCCCTCCGCAGGAGCTAGCCAAAAAGTCCGCCCGGAGGGCGGCTTTGCGGCTAGTATATATATATTAGGGTGGTCCAAAAAACAAACTTTTGTAAATTTGTCTGGGCATGATGTTGTTCTTGTTCCAATTGGTGATACACGTAATCAAGTGAAGTATCGCTACAATTGGAGAATATTTAGAGGTCCCCACGAAAAAGAAATAAACAACAAAAAACTTCAAAAAAAGGAAAAAAGCCCACAAAGAATAAAGATGTCAGTGTCATCCCGAGTATATCCATACTACCTACTGTTACATACAAGATTATACTTTGTTCAGGGCTCACTGAAGATAATGATGGTAATTTTGGATGTCAATT
>JACEEZ010007441.1:17500-20000 GCA_016584305.1 Chionoecetes opilio
CAGCGCGTCTTTGACAAGGAGTTAGATGTCCTTGTTTTTTTTAAAATAATTTACATGTATTTTCAAGACCAACGATGTATTTCTGAGTACTTTTGTTGTGATTTTTGGTTCCCATCTTTATATTTTGTATATGTGCTCATTTATTTTCTGTCCACGACTCGGTTGCGTGGTTAACGTATTTACTGTTCTGCATATTTCAGTCCACGTCTTGCATGTGTGCTTGAGTGGTTAACTAGATAATATCTTGATCAGCTTATTTTCTGTCCACGACTCGGTTGCGTGGTTAACTCAATATAATCTCTGCTTATTTTCTGTCCACGACCTGCCTGCTAGTGGGGCGGTTTACCTAGGATATTCAAACCTATTGTGCATTTTTTTATAAAAGCAACAATTTTGGCACAGAGGTAGACCAATATATTATAAACAAATTTGGATGTGGAGCCATCGCCCAACTGCCCCTTGGCGGTCGTGGCGGCCATTTTCCAAAATGGCCGCCATGTGGCTGCCGAGGAAGACTTATCCCTGGGTGAATGAGATGTACTGAGTAAATGTGCAGGAAAAAATGATTGTTTTGTATCTGCAATGCTGTGCAAACATTATGTTGCGTGTTGTTACTTAGTAGGGTAGCACTTAACAACAAAGAAAGGTGCCCATGTGTTTTTAAAATCTTATCTTATTATCGATGTATTGAATTATTCATAGATTAGCATAACAATCATGACAAACATCTCTCAATTGAACATGTCCTAATTCACTTGGATTCTGAGTGCTCCTTTCATACAACTTTGTCTTTTTCCCCTTTTCCAGAACAATGTCAAAGAGCTTCAAACTCGTTGAGCCTCGGGGTGCAGAAGCAGCTCCGTCTACCTCCGCCCAGCCAGCAACAGAACAGACTGGTCATTATGCTTCATATGCCAAAACGACGCCAGAGTCGCTGACAAGTCCCATCCCAGAATCACGCCAAGACAAGGGGAACAGCTACAGCATTCTCGCTGGACATCTGAGAAGGTTCAATGTGCTTTGATTGCTCCCCAACTCTTTTCTGAAGAGCCGATTAGATGAAGGCAGTGGCGTTGAAGCAGCATTGGCGCCAACAATGCACGATATTAAAAGACCTCAGGCTGGGGTTATAACAGACCAAGTTAGACAGAGCTGAGAAGAGGCACCTAAAAATAGGCGCCGACGAAGAAGGGGAAAGTTGTTGCCTGCAAGCGAACTCGATATCTGTCACAAACCATCAAGTACTGAGACAAACACCAAGAAGTGAAATGCTTCTTCTGCGGAGAAGCTCCTGTAGTACTGGTCTTCATGAAGCTGCGACATTCCAACTGGATTCGCGTGTCAGGTCTTTGCGAAACTGATTCTGGACGACAGGGACCTCCTGACGCAACTGAACGCTGGGGACATGGTTGCACAGGAGGCCAAGTACCACCGAAATTGTCTCCTGACTTGTACAATCGCGCACGGAAGATTAAGGAAATGGCGGGCAAAGGTACAGACGATAAACACCATAGCAGGCTTGCTTTCGCAGAGCTGGTGGTGTTTTATTGAAGAAGCTCACATGGATGACAAAGTCTCCGGTCTTCAAACTTGCTGACCTGGCGCAGTTATACACGTCAAGGATGGAACAGCTGGGAGTCAAGCATGAGGGCAGGTGCACACGACCCGCCCTTAAGCAGAGACTGCTTGCTCATTTTCCCCTAGCATGTGTGCACAGCACCAGGGGCGCGATGTCCTGCTTGCATTCAATAAAGACCTCGGCGATCCCCTGGCAAAGGCTTGTGAACGGGACAGAGACCTTGATGCTGTCCCCCTTTGGCGCGTGCTCCCCAAAATTGTGAGACGCCCATCATGGGAATGCCAAAGTGTTCAAGGGGTTTCCTGCAGGATCCCAAAAGGGACTCCATGCCACCCATGCTGCTTGCCTTGGTCACTATGATCTTGGAAGGTCCCAGTATCAAGCACCAGAGTGAAAGCACAACACCAGCGGCACTGAGCATCGCCCAGCTCCTCAAGTTCAACAGCGTTATGCACCGACGGGCCGCCACGGGCATACGCCCTCGCCCAGTCAGGCACGCCACCACGCAGGAGACGCCATTCCAACCTACATGGGCCCTAATGCTACATGCACACACGCGCAAGAGGGAGCTCGTCGACAGGCTGGCACACATGGGGATTTCTATCTCCTATGATCGGGTCCTGTCTCTTTCCACACAGCTGGGGAACAGTGCCTGCCGCCTCTACTACCAGGAGCAAGTAGTCTGCCCTCCCAAGATGAGAAGCAGAGTCTTCACGACTGCCGCGATAGACAATATCGACCACAACCTAAGTTCCACCACAGTAAAACAGTCATTCCATGGGACTGCTATTTCCCTCATGCAACATCCTGCGGTCCCTGGGGACGGCATTGACCGCAGCATCATCATCCTCGAGGGCCGAACGAAAGAGGCCTCAAACAGTTGACCTTTTTGCCGCCTACTATACAGATGTCCCATCCGTC
>JACEEZ010007441.1:25000-30000 GCA_016584305.1 Chionoecetes opilio
TAGAATATGTCGTTTAGCTCTGGTCGCCTTGTTTCGTAAAATATGAAGCCAAATTAGAATCATATCAAAGAAGGGCGACTAAAATAAATCGAGTGAATAATACAAATGAGGAAATAGTTTTGACAAGAATAGTGATAAGAAAGGAGAGCGATGCGTTCAGAATGTAGGAATAGTAAGGGAAAGGCAAAAAGGCAGAATGGGTGTCAGGAATAGCAATGGACCACCAGCCTGCTATAATACAAGTCAAAGGGCAAACAAATCAGGTGAAGGAGAATAAGAATGGAGGACGAGGTGACCCGGAAGATGATTACTTGAACGCTGTTGTAATCACTAATCAAGCAGCTCACTGAAGACTACAAGTATCGGACATAGTGACATAAACAAGGCATGAAAAGTTTGGTGCGCATGCTGGACTGAAACAACAAAGGTTATGAATACACGGTTCACCATCGGCCGCTTGGGATAGGGTTCGAGTCCTTGAGGGAAAGTACGTCGACGGTCAAAATCCCTCAGCGAAGAAAAGGAAATGGAAAGATGCAGGATTGAGATGACTGGAAAATCAATAGCAAGAGGAAGGAGATGGTACAGTAATTGCAAGCCAACGAAAGAGGTTCTGACAGATGGTGATGCATGACAAAGAGGCACAGGATAGGACAGAATGGGTCAATATATATTAAGTACCAGGATGAAATAGTAACAACTAGAGGAAACATATCATTGTCAACACGCAACCACCGCACTAAGACGGTATACGAGGAAATGTAGATCACCTAGTAATAAAATATATATTATAAAATGTTCATGATATACGTAGATATAGGGAAAGAACAGAAACAAAAATTGGGATGGATGATATATACGTATATTACCCATTCCTACATTCCAGTCACGTACATATGGTTTTATGCTTCAGTCAGTAGTGGAATGCAAGAATGGGTAATGTATATTTCATCTATCCCAATTCTTGTTTCTGTCCGTCTTCCATGCCTATACGTCTTGAACATTTTAGAAATACATTTTTGTTTCTAGTTTCATAATATTTTTTAGCACATTCATATTTGCCTGCCTTGAAAGTTGGCAAACCCGCTGCGTGCATTGCATTCGTTAGTTTGGTTGGCTAGTTTAGTTCCGAGCTTAGTTTACAGACTTCCATCATTCCCATGGCATTATAAGATAAGATTCTTCTTCAGGAAATTTTCAGGATTAAGTCAACGTTTTCATGTCTAATTCACCCTTGTCTATTTCGTGGTTCGTGAGTTACAGGGACTAGAGAATAAAAAAGAAAGAAGATGGTGATTTTCGATTTTTTATCAGTGTTTCTTCAGCTTTAGTAAAAGTGAGCTGAAATCAGTGATGCTTTGATGAAATGAGTGCAGCTTTGTACGTATGATAGATTGAGCTATATGTGCATATCCTCTTTGTTGGGTTGTGGCTTTGCTTTAGGTGCTAGTTTCTATACCTTATGTGAGAGTATATGCATAACATTTCAACCATCCCATCCCTAGTTACCGCAAAAAGTTGCCGGACCTCCCCATTGAAAATACAAGGTGGCATAGTCCTGAAACAATTTGCGTTTACGCAAATTAAGTTTCTTACGCTATCGCTCAAGGTTAGTCTCCAGCGATATCTGCCACCTTTTCAGGACTGAGTGTGAATGCTCAGGAGTGGGGGGCTGGAGCCCAGGCCCCAGGGTATTCCCAGACGGCAGGAAGGGAATTTATTTTGTAGATCGCTCCCCTTTCAGTGCCCAGAATTAAGGAAATTTTCAGTTGCACCCTGCCAGTTTCCTGCCGAATCGTTCATTATGCCTCGTAACCATATGTCTAGCAAGTCCTCGGAGGTCCAATGGATGTATTTCTTAACGAAAGCAAGGCGTTCTTTCTTCATGCGATCAGTGATAAGGTGTTTCCGAGCAGTGGAGGTGATAAGGTGTTTTCCGAGGTGGGCAGGCAGCTGCAGATCTTTCTGTAAACGGTGATGTAGGCAGCAAATAGATACGTGTTAAACAGTTCAGGATGACTTGACTTCAGTTCTGAGCCTGTCAGACGTGGGTTCTTCGTCAAATCTCGACCTAGTAGGGCTTCAGTAGTTTTGGTCGTCTTCCTTGGTCGTCCAGAGCATGGTTTGGTAGGTAGGACGACGTGGGATAGGACGCTGCAGGCTGCAGCAAGTAGCAACACGATGGTCGACTTTGTGCGGCCACTTCACAGACAAATTTCTGTGATGTGTACATTTTCTTCCCTCCAGGCCAAACTTCGGGCTTTCTCCTCCTCTAGACATATGGCTACGAGTCATAATGAACGATTCGGCAAGAAACTGGTAGGGTACAGCTGAGAATTTCCTTAATCCTGGGCACTGAAGGGGAGCGACCTACAATATAAACCACCCTTCTTGCCGTCTGTGAATGCTCTGGGATCCAGCCAGTGTTGCCACCTCGGAAAAAAAACTGTACCGTACGCTTCACAGAAAATGTACCGTTCGTACCATATTACAAGATGTAACACTTTCTATTTATGAAAATATGATGGTCAATAAGTCAAATATACAAAACATCCTTGAAAATCAATGCGTCAAGGGAAAACATCAGTTGTTAAATTCAATCTAGTTGATATTAAGAAATAATTTGCCTACGTGCTGAAATGACAAACCCGTTAAAATCTAAAAATGGCTGAAAATCATGATTATTACCTATCCTGTTCTCGTAGCTCGAACAAAATCATCTAATATATGTACGTAGCCTATATGTTCTTCAGGAATACCAATACAAAAGAACTAGGATACTAATGGCTAGATCATTTATTACCTGCTGGTCACACGACACAGGTCCCACTCCACCTACGTAGCGTAGTACTCTGTTATTACGCCACTCGTATACAAGGCTCAAAATTAATTAATAGTTGTGCTTGAGTTTCAGAAAGTATATTTTTTTCGTTTTTTACCCTTTTTTTTAGTAAACTGATATCAGAAAATTTTAATTTTTAATATATTATTCAAGCTGCACGTCAAATTGTACTGTTAACAAGAAAATTGTACCGCTCAGTGCAAATTGTACCAAAAATGGCCTTATTTTAAAATGTAGGACCACAGTAACACTAGCCTCTAAATGCACCATTTTGGTACAATTGTACCGCAGGTGGCAACACTGGATACAGCCCTCCGCTGAGTAGTCTCACTCAGTCCTGAAAAGATGGCAGATGTCGCCGGAGACTAATACCTCGTGCGATAGCGTGGGAAACACAAGTTGTTTCAGGACCGCTCTATCATGTATTTTCAATGGGGAGGTCGGGAACTTTTTGTGGTGACGTAGAGATTGCTACATACACTAATCAATGTAAAAAGTGGTGTTGGCCGGCAAAGGTCGTGCTGGTCGTTCATATACAAATGATACCTTCTCTTATCCACAGCCTCCTCCCCCTCCTTCACTCGTCTCAATTGTGCATCTATTCGTACCTACACTTTGACCCTAGGAATATACAGTATATGTCGTCCACGGCGGTGCTTATTAGGATTTGAGATTCACCGCATGTCCACCATTAATCGGCATCTTTCCACTCCCGCCCCTTCCTTCAATTGGATCTCTCATCTTCCTTCCTTTGGGTCATCATCTTTTCCCGCTCTCTGAGATACACCCTGTCAACAAAAACAGCCAAGCCATGTTCTCATACAATTCCTCTCTGCTAACCGGTGCTATCTCTCCACCAATAAAAGTATTGGCCTTCATATAGCGATATCTTATTTGCCACACCACACGCCACTGGTTTCCTATTGAAACTTATTACTTCCTTTAGTTATATCTTATCATTGAATTGATTGAAGAATTATCTTTTGAATTCTTCACCTTCAGAGTTTATTAATTTACAGTGTATTTTCCCAATCCCTAATATCTGATACGATGGATATTAAGGGTTACAAAAATACATTGTAAAATTTTATAACTAATGAAAGGAAATGTGTTTTAATGAGGGAACGAGTTACATGTGGTGAGACTAATGAGATATCGCTATAGTGAAGGCCAATTATTTAAAGTAATCAGCCAGACCCGCTTTTTCATTGCATAGGAATATTGAGTGTTCAATCAAAACACATAAACACATAGATAAGTTAAAATAATTTCCACGCCTTTTATACGTATAAAGCAATTTTGTAAAATGCGGGAAAGAGAACAGCAGTGGTGAGATGCGAGATATGACAAGAGGAATATAATATAGACCGTTTCAGTTGGAAGGAAGGGTAGATGAGAGAGAAGAGAAGAGAGAGAGAGAGAGAGAGAGAGAAGAAGAGGAGAGAGAGAAGGAGAGAGAGAGATGAGAGAGGAGAGAAGAGAGAGAGAGAGAGAGAGAGAGAGAGAGAGAGAGAGAGAGAGAGAGAGAGAGAGAGAGAGAAGAGAGGAGAGAGAGAGAGAGAGAGAGAGAGAGAGAGAGAGAGAGAGAGAGAGAGAGAGAGAGAGAGAGAGAGAGAAGAGAGAGAGAGAGAGGAGAGAGAGAGAGAGAGAGAGAGGAGGAGAGAGAGAGAAGAGAGAGAGAGAGAGAGAGAGAGAGAGAGGAGAGAGAGAGAGAGAGAGAGAGAGGAGAGAGAGGAGAGAGAGAGAGAGAGAGAGAGAGAGAGAGAGAGAGAGAGAGAGAGAGAGAGAGAGAGAGAGAGAGAGAGAGAGAGAGAGAGAGAGAGAGGAGAGAGAGAGAGAGAGAGAGGAGAGAGAGAGAGAGAGAGAGAGAGAGAGAGAGAGAGAGAGAGAGAGAGAGAGAGAGAGAGGAGAGAGAGAGAGAGAGGAGAGAGAGAGAAGAGGAGAGAGAGAAGAGAGAGAGAGAGAGAGAGAGAGAGAGAGAGAGATTTGGTCATGTAGTTTTGTACATAATATTTATTATGGACATATCATACATTGTGATAAAGCCAGGTCCAATAAGCCGAAACTTTTATAAGACCTGAACATATATACATATATACATAGCAAGGGAATGGTCAGGCCATCTGAAAAAATATACAATTTTCTAGATAATAATATA
>JACEEZ010007441.1:37500-52500 GCA_016584305.1 Chionoecetes opilio
GCTCGGAAGGAAGAGAGGCGTGCGAACACACACACACACATACCAGAGGTGGGCACTTCCGCAAAACTTCCGCAAACCGCAACGTCCGCAAATTGCGGAAGTCCGAATTCGTTTGCGAATTTGCGGAAGAGTAAATAGTTGCGAATTTACTGTTGCGTTACTACTTCCGCAAACGCAAATATGCTCGCAAACTCCCAAGTGGCCGTGGAGAGTTTGAACACGATTCTTGCGCGGCTACGCGTACCGTCCAGGGTGAGTAAGATACGCTAAGGGAGGCTGCTTTCCCACCAGTCAACCTTGACCGCAGTTATCAGTGAGCATTCATAGACAAAGTACGTACGTGTATCTCCAAACCCTTCTTCCTGCCTCGCTTTGTAGGTATGATGCCTTTTTTACCATATTTTTGGCTGAATCTCATATAAATATTATCTGTGTGATATTATAATATCATTGAAATATCTTAGATATTACTGTAAACTTTGTTAGGTGAGATCCAAGGTCAGTAGATACTAGAAACAATGTTCGGCGTTGGCGGGCTCGGCTCTGACCTCACAAGTCACTCGCTGACTCAGTCATGTCCTCAATTATCGTGTGGCCTCATCCAAGATTATGAAATAACCGCAAGATGTTTAGAAAAACTGACCCAACTATCATCTTACTGACACATTTTTGTATATAATATGCGCATATTTTGAGCAAGGAGAGGGAGGTCGGAGGGTCATAAACCAGTGATATGGACACGGCGAGCATACCAAGAGGTGTGTATTATACGTGTGCTGGTGACAGTGTTATTTGCTTGCAGTTACCATATGGTTCTGCTGTAGAACTAAATATTACTTGCAAGGATTGTGTTGGGAGTGAATCAGTGCGTTGCGGTGGTTGACCCTGCGTTATTGCTAGGCCGAGGTGCGAGTTAACCGCCATCCCTCATACCGCGCAAACAATTTTGTGTCGTCTGATCTCTGCCGCATCTTGATTACTATGGCGCCCATTACGCCCTCCATCACCAAGGTCCAGCTGGTTGCTGCTGTAGACGATGTGCTGGTGTTCCTCTTCAGTATGAGGAGGAAGATCACGGGGAGGTGACTGTGTGCGCAACACTGTAGGTCAGTCGGAAGGCGAGGAACCTGGATGATGTGTTTGTTAAGTACAACATGGCCATACCCAGCTCTGCACCCGTCGATAAACTGTTCTCCTAAAGATCGAATAGCATAAAGGTCAAAAGAGAGAGTCTGTCCTCTGATGATTTTGAGATTGGTCTTCATGAAGGGAAACATGAACCAGCTCAAGATGGAATTGTCACCAGAGGATTCTGAGGTTAAGGGCCCGATATCATATTAATGAAACATAATTTGGAGTGTAGTGTACTTATACTAATTATTACCCTTAAGTTTGTTGATCAATTGAGTCACAATGAGGGGGAGGTGAAATGTGAGCTTATATCATATGTGGGGCGCTGAGGGGTAGGTATGAAAAAAATACTAATATATATCAATTGATAGAAGTGATTTAATAATTAAATTAAATTAATTTACAACTACAAAGAACTTTACCTTTATTTTTGCATTTTATGCAGAGAAAATATCACGCAATTGGCTTGCGGCTATGCGGACTTGCGGTTCCAGAAGTGCAAACTTCAAAAAATTTGCGGACTTGCGGTTGCGGTGAGTAAGGATTAGGGTTTGCGGACTTGCATTTGCGGAAGTGGATTTTCGTTTGCGGTGCCCACCTCTGACACATACACATGCACACACAACTCTTCCTTCACCGCACTGCTTGATTTTATGTTAATCTTCCGTATATTTACTCTGATGAATATTCCGGCATTACCATAATAGCAAAATTGCAATATGTTTCGGAGGGTCTCTGCCGAACCCCTGAGACTAGCTCATCGAACCCCTGGGGTTCGGTCGAACCCAGGTTAAGAACTACTGCCTTAGAAAGGTATCCTGAACTAGATATAACAATTCATCTGCGTCATTGTCTCCTACAATTAAATCCCAGTTTATGTTCCTAAGATTAAAATCTCCTACCACGCATAATGGATTATATTTACAAGCTTTGTTTATTTCTTGCCATATAGGAACTGAATCCTCTTTACATAGGTTTGGAGGCCTATATACTATACCATAAACCATTTTCTCAGTTCCCTCCGTAACCTCCAGCCTGCTATCATCTGTTTTTATAACATTATTAACACAACACTGCAATGCATCTCTTGCATAAAGCGCAACTCCTCCACCTCTCCTGCCTAACCTGTCCGTGTGGAATAACGCATACCCCGCTATCCCAACCACACTGGATTAAATACCTTGCCTGACATATTATCTAACCATGTTTCTGTTAATGCTATTATATCAAAATCTTCTACACAATTTATTCCTCTCAGTAAATCTATCTTGTTTAAAATACTCCTACAGTTTGTATAGTAAACCTTTAAGTACTCCTCTTCTTCTTTTCAAATTCCCTATAGCTTTAACTAACCACTTCCTCTCTTTCCTCTTACGAATTATTTTTGTTCCCTGTCTTCTAAAACTATTTATAGTGTCACTGGTTTCCTTTACTCTGACTCCAGTGTCTAATCCCTGGCTCTCTATCTTACTTACTTATCTTATTTATAAATTTTCTGCACTTCAAAAGTTTTCTTTAATAATATTTTCACAATCTTATAATATTCATCTTCATCTTGTAATCTTATCACTTCCTTCAAATTCCATTAAATAATACAATTTTCATTGTCCTCTGTTGTACAGTAACAATACATTTTCATTTCCACTATCCTCCTCCTGACATCTCAACCTAAAGAGACAGTCGGCCACTTTATTGGCCTTGCCAGGAATATAATACACCTTGATATATGTAAGGGCCAAGGTGGTTATCAATTAATATTACCAAACTTAGTAAATGTGGGGGAAGAAAAATCAAGGAGTATGATTACCCCGAATATATCTACACAACAAATAAATAAACAACTGGCCAGCCGCCAAATAACAGGCACCAAACAAACACTGCAACGATATTAAGATCAGACCAGGGTAATGCCACCATTGGAACTCCCTGGAACGCTGCCTGTAGAGAAGGTGAATTGCAACAGCAATCTACAGCACCGTAGAATACCACTTCAGACAGCGGGGAGCGTTGAATGGTGAGCGGGACAGTGAAGGGCAGTCAGGGGGAGAGCCCAATTCTCCAGCGATGCCTTCAGGGAATGAACAGCAGCAAGGAAAGTGGGTAGTGTTGTCAGCGGGAGAGCTGGACTGTCTGTCAACAGGTGGGCGGAGAACCGAACACCATGGGTCCAGTAGCACTTACCCGGACACTGGGCGGGAAAAGTGTTGACGTGGATAGGGTAACTATGCTGAAGCCCGAAACACGCCGATTGGTGAAAGATAAAGTGGTAATCAAGTGGTACAGAGGGGAGGTGATTGTCAGGTGTAGCTTCACAAATGCCCCACTAAACCATCTGCTGGGCAGCGATGACGAAGGAGAACTGCAGCTGACACGAGAACATACAAAACATGAAAAATGTGTGCATGAATCACCTAACACATGAGAACTATGGCCGGTTTAGGAGGTCCGCTTAATATTAGAGGCTTGTGGAACTTCAAAACAAATTCCTTACCTCAAGTAGAAGTCAAACCTATTGGCCGTGAAGGATGCTAGATCAAGTAGTCGCTCATTATTTTCACAGCTCGTAAATGATCATCTCATGCTGAAGAATACAGCTCCATTCCAATTTGATATGTCCGTGATAAAGTAACAATACATTGGGTCATTCCATATAGCTCCTCCTGAGCAAGTCTCAACCTGCGAAGAGCAGTGGCACCTTATTGGATTCGCCGGATATTCTAAGTAAGACGGATGTGAGTTCAGGGCCAAAAGGTGCTTATCAATTAATATTACCAAACTAGAAAGTGGGGAAGAGAGAAAGTCCAAGGAGATGATTACTACGAATGAATCTGAGCACAACAAATCAAACAACTGGCAGCGATCCAAATAACAGTCACCAAACATAACACTGCAACGATATAAGACAGACGTGGTATGCCACAATGTAAAGTCCCTGGTAGTGCCTAGTAAGAGAAGAGTGAATTGGCAACAGCAACTGTACAGCACTAGTTAGAATAACACAACTCAGACAGCTGGGTAGCTAAGGTAGTCGAACAGTGAAGGTCCTAGTAGTAGTAGTAATCCCAATTAGTCCGTAGTAGTGATCCTAAGAGTCTGATGATAGAATCAGTAGAAGTTAGTGTAGTAGTTAGTCACTGGAGAGTATGGCTAGTCTAGTAGTAACAGTAGTGGGCCGTAGTAAGTAATCCAATGTAGTCCTTAGTACCAGTATACTCCGGAATAGTTCTGGATAGTGTTGTAATCAGTGGATAGTCCTAGTAGTAGTAGTAACTATAGATCTGTAGTAGCGAGTAATCCTAGAGGTCCTTGTGTAGTAGTAATCTAGTAGTAGTCCATAGTAGTAGTAATCCTAGTAGTAGTCTGGTGTAGTAGTATCTAGTGTAGTCCTAGTATAGTATAATCCTAAGTAACCTGGTGTAGTAACCTAGTAGTATCTGAGTAGTAGTAATCTAGTAGTAGTCCTGAGAAATCATAGTAAACCTAGTAGTAGCTGTAGTAGTAGTAATCAAAAGTAGTCGAGAAGTAATCCCAGTAGTAGTCCTGTAGTAGTACGTATCATAATAGTAGTCCTTGTAGTAGTAGTACCCTATAGTGTCAGTAGTAAATCCTACTAGTGTCAAGTAGTAAGTCAATCCTAGTAGTAGTCCGTGTGTAAGTAACCCTAGTAGTAGTCTGTAGTAGTAGTAATCCTAGCTAGTTCGGATGTAGTAGTAACCTAGTAGTATCCTGATAGTAGTAATCTAGTAGAGTGCTGGTAGTAGAGTAATCGTAGTAGTCCTGTAGTAGAGTAATCAATAGGTAGCGTAGTAGTATAGAATACAGGCGGTAGTATAGTATCCTAGTAGTATCTGTAATAGTTGTATCCTAGTAGTAAAGTCTGGTAGTAGGGTTCTAGTAGTAGTCCTGGAGTAGTAGTAGTCTCAGTAGAGTCCTAGTAGTAGTAGTATCAAATAGTAGTCTGGTAAGAGTAGTCATCCTATAGTAGTCCTGTAGTGTAGTATCCTAGTAGTAGTCCTGTAGTAGTAGTACTAGTAGTAGTTGGTAGTAGTAGTAATCTCTAGAGTAGCCTGTATAGTAGTAACTAGTAGTATCTGTAGTAGTACGTAATCCATAATAGTAGTCTGTAGTAGTAGTAGAATCAGATGTTGGGTAGTGAGTACCTAGTAGTAGTATAGTATAGTATATATAATAGTAGTCCTGTAGTAGCAGTATAATCCAGTAAGTCTAGTAGTAGATAATCCTAGAGAGTCCTGTAGTAGTATAATCATAATAGTAGTCTGGTATAGTAGTAGTAACCTAGTAGTAGTCACGGTAGTGTAGTACCTATAGTAGTCCTAGTATAGTAGTAATCCTAGTAGTAGTCCTGGTAGTAGTAGTAATCCTAATAGTAGTTCTGGTAGTAGTAGTAATCCTAGTAGTAGTCCTAGTAGTAGTAGTAATCATAATAGTAGTCCTGGTAGTAGTAGTAGTAATCCTAGTAGTAGTCCTGGTAGTAGTAGTAATCCTAGTAGTAGTCCTGGTAGTAGAAGGATGAGCACAGGATAGATTTCATCTTGGATTCTCGGTGTAGTGGTGAGGGTGAAGTCGTGCTCATCATTTTGAGTAGACTGACTCAAAGTGAGATCAGGATTCAAAGCATCAAGTTCCCCAGAACTAGCTGGGCCATCAGACGGTAAAGTAAGCCGAGGTGAATCGTCAGTATCCTCTTTTGAGCAGGAGAACTTACTCTTTTGCCTGGGCTCCGAAGTAGGCTCAGTTACGACCGGTAACAGTTGAAGACCACGGTGTTTATTTGAGGATGGCGCGACTGTTAACAGCTGAAGGCTGCGGTGTTTATCAGAGGATGGCGCGACTGATAACGGCTGAAGGGGTACTGGACGTACCCGTCTCTTAGTTGAAAAGCGCTGACATTTGTCGCAGAAACGACAGTAATCCCAGATATCCGCGCATATTCCTGGCCAGTAAATGTCTTGAGAGATCTTCATCAGGGTCTTAATTAAGATGGGAGACATGACCAGCTAAAGGATCTTCGTGAGCCAAACGTATAGGATGACGGGACGGCACTTACTGGGGATAACCAATGATAAAGTACTTACCTTATTTGGGCGATCAGAGGAGAGACATTGCCGGTACAGGAGGCCGTGTTCGTGTAGAAACTTGTAGGTGGCACCATCCCGTGCCTTCTCTACTTCACAAGTAGACGTTGAGACACGTAGACAGTGCAGTGAAGGACATGCTTATTGTAGGTGACGAAACTCATCAGGGGTCACAGACAAAGGATGGAGTTCAGGCAGGACTAGAGAGTGGATCCGTTCAGTTCTACCAACACCGAGCTCCACAGGACACACTTCAATTGGAGGAGACTCACATGGTTGTATAGGTTGACATTCAACAAGGGGAACGTCCATGGATTTAGATGTGATGGAGTCTTCGGGAGAAACATAGTCATTAAGGAGAAGAGAAGATAACGGATCTTGTGGCAGTGAAACATTAGTGGCGGCTTGGTCCTCATCATTATGGAGAAGATGGTCATCACGGAGTTGAGAGTCAGGATTATTAGAGACTAATACACAGGGGATATTCCCAATCAATGCACTAGCAACTTTATGTGGGGCCCTTACGGCATCAGTCCAGCCAATATAAAATGGACACCGTAAGAAGCACCTAACAACGGGGAATTCATCGGTGCGTCCTAAATAATCAGCAACTTTAACTTGGGAACAGAGTGATGGGTCAATGTATGGCAGGGCGTCCTCAGAAACTACGACATCAGAGCACCCAGTATCCCTAATGATGGTGAAAGACCATAAATCATTGATGGTCCCCGAAACTGAATAGTGGGGGAGTTTACGCTCCTTCAGACAAAATCCAACCTTATAAGGGACGGCGACAACAGTTCCGTCCTTGAAGGTTCGAGGATTATGGGGGCAGTGTGGTCGTATGTGTCCAGCCTCCCCACAATGGTGACAAGTCACATGTGAGGGAGCTTGATGCCCCGAAGATGGGATCCTCAGCGGAGTAGGAAGTCTAGGGGAGATCTCCTCGCGTTGTTGTAGGTGACCTTAGGATAGGCGTTGTGGGCGGATTCATAGTCGTCCGCTAGTTGTATTGCATCTTTCAGCAGGGCCGGTCTTCTTTCCTTAATAAAAAAGCGAAGTTCAGGTGACAAAGAAGATATAAATTGGTCAAGAATTATAAACTGCCTCATATCCTCATAAGTTTCAGGCACACAGGAGGACTCAATCCAAGAATCAAACATCCGTGACAACTGGGTGACGAACTGATGGTAGTTCTGCCCTACTTGAATCTTGGCTGACATGAAATCTACTCTGTAGCCATCGGAAGTCTTACTGAAACCAGTTAAGAGTGCCTGCCTGCTTCAGTAGATCGTAGTCCTTAGTGGTGGAGGATGGAGGGACGTGTAGAGATCTGCAGCCTTCCCCGTAAGGAGGCATCCCAAACGAACGGCGAAGGTATCCCTAGGGAGTAACAGCATCTCGGCCACTCGTTCGAACTTTGTTAGATAGGTGGCTATATCCTCGTCATCCTTCTAGGCCGATAAACGTGGCCTGGAGACAGGATCAGATGGTAAATGGAGTGAGGGCTTACCTGGAGCAGCGATTTCGGCCAGTTTGATCTCTTTCTCCCGCTCACCTTGTCTTTCTTCTCGGTTTGGCTCAGCTTGTCTTTGTCTTTCTTCTCTCTCAATCTTTTGCTGCTCCTGGATCCAACGGCCAATCTCTGATCCAGTTAGACCGAGGGCTTCGCCCTGCTCCTTCAAGGCTTGGAACGAAGACATTGTAGATGTGACAGACAGAAATAACAACAATAATTAATCAAACACCAAAAACCTAAAAAAAATAAAAAAAAATATTTACAACACCTAAAGTGAATTGAATAAAAAAAGAAGCTTTCAAACGTTGTTCTGGGGCTTCAGGCAAAAACGGCACGCGGCGGCGACTTACAAATAATGCGCCCACAATCTTAAGAAATGTAATAAGTTAAACGTTAACGTATCCTGGCAAGGTTGCCAATTACATCAGGGCCGAGGTGGCTATCAATTAATATTACCAAACTTAAGAAATATGGGGGAAGAAAAATCAAGGAGTATGATTACCCCGAATATATTTACACAACAAATAAATAAACAACTGGCTATAGTCGTCCCAACGCTACTTGGGCTCGCGGGTGAGATGGGTAGATTACTGCAGTGTTGTCACGTTCATCGTTGACAGGATGACGAGGACCCTCTGTCATACTGTTAGCTGTTACATTAACTATTTTTTAATCATATAGTTTTATAATACGGGTGCATGGTTTTGTGAATGGCTTGCGATTTGATGGTAAGACAACGAGTTTGTCTACCTTCCATTACACTTGGCATAGTAGCTCGTGCGACGTTGCTGGCAAGTCGGGAGTAACCTGACACCAAGCCTGACACAACCGCACCGCAACCGCATTCCTTCCCTCCTTCTCTCCTCCCTCCTTCTTCCTTCGCCTCCTTCTTCCTTCCTCTCCTCCCTCCTTCTTCCATCCCCTCCTTCCTCGCCTCTTCCTTCTCAATTCTTTCTTTTTCACCATCCCCTCTCCCAATCTTTCTTCATATCTCTCTCTCTCTCTTCTCTCTCTCTCTCTCTCTCTCTCTCTCTCTCTCTCTCTCTCTCTCTCTCTCTCTCTCTCTCTCTCTCATCTCCCTCTCTCTGAGCCATCTGTCATCTGTCTCTTTTATACACACTTGCTATCCCTCCCTCCCTCCCTTCCTTCCTCCCTTCCCTCCCCTCCCTCCCCTTCCCTCCTATACCTTCCCTCCCTTCCTTCCTTCCCTCCCTCCCTTCCTCCCTCCCTCCCTCTCTCCTTCCCTCCTTTCCTCCCTCCCTCCTTCCCTCCTTCTCTCCTTCCCTCCTTCCCTCCCATCCCTCCCATCCCTCCTTCCCTCCCTCTCTCACTCCCTCCTTCTCCTCCCTCCCTCCCTTCCTTCCCTCCTTCCCTCCCATCCCTCCTTCCCTCCTTTCCTCCTTCTCTCCTTCTCTCCCTCCCTCCTCCCTCCCTTCCTTACCTCCTTCCTTCCCTCCCTTCCTTCCCTCCTTCTCTCCTTCTCTCCCTCCCTCCCTCCTTTCCTTCCCTCCTTCCCTCCCTCCCTCCTTCCCTCCTTCCCATCTGGTCACTCCACTGAGGTCAGAATTCCTCAGAATGAATGAGGTGAGAAGGGTGGTGACCTTGCGAGAGTAGTGGGGTGATGTGGCACCACCGGGGACTTGAGCCGATCCACCCCAGAGACCAGCCAGCGCTGGTTTGACTATAGCCGCCAAATAACAGGCACCAAACAAACACTGCAACGATATTAAGATCAGAGCAGGTGTAGTGTCACCCTAGGAACTCCCTGGAACGTTGCATGTAGAGAAGTTGAATTGCAACAGCAATCTTCAGCACCGTAGAATACCACTTCAGACAGCGGGGAGCGTTGCATGGTGAGCGGGACAGTGAAGGGCAGTCAGGAGGAGAGCCCAATTCTCCAGCGAGTGCCTTCAGGGGATGAGAACAGCGGCAAGGTAGTGGGGAGGTGTTGTCAGCGTGGAGAGCTATGGCTGTCTGTCTAACAGTGGGCGGCGAGGAACCGTCATCACAATGGGTCCAGTACCACCTTACCCCGGGACACTGGGCTGGAAGTGTTGACGTGGATAGTCGGGTAACTGCGTTTGAAGCCCCGAAACACGCCGCTTGGTGAAAGAGAAAGTGATAATCACCGTTACCGTAACGAGGGAGGCGTAGGTCAGGTGTAGTTCCTCACAATATCAAACTCAGCAACTAATATCCATCTACATAGCTATTCTACTGTTTGCATTTGACGTGGTCAGTAGCCACACCAAGGGTCTATGGTCTGTAAGAACAAAAAATGGGTATCCTAAGCATATTAGGTTTCTATTAATCTTGAGCCCATAAACAATTGCAAGAGCTTCTTTCTCCATTGTACTATAGAGATAAATAGTTTATTTCTGCTTTATTAAATTTTCTACCAAAAAAGCTTAGTGCCTGAGATTATCATATTCATCTTTTTGTTGTAGAACACCACCTATTGCATTGTCAGATGAATCCGTAGTGAGGTAGAATGGTTGTGTAAGGACTGGGGATTTTAATGTCCCCATTTGAGCTAGTTCTCTTTTTAGAGCTATAAATGCTTCTTTGGCCTCATCATTCCAATCTATGTAATTGTTGTTCTTCTTCTACCTGCTGTTCTACATCTACCATACCTACAGTCAGTTTATTTAAAGGGGCTGTTATAGCAGCATAGTTTTTTACAAATTTCCTATAGTAATTAGTCATTCCAAGGAAAGACTGTGAGTCTTTGCTGTAGTTGGGGCTGGCATGTTATTGATCTTTCCCACTTTACTTGGTTTGGTTTTTAACCCTTGATCTGAGATAATATGTCCTAAGTAGTTTACACTAGCCTTAAAAAAAGTACATTTGTTCAAGTTTATCCTCAACTTAGCTTCCTATAGGTGAAATAGCCCTTTCACTAAATTATAATCTATGTGATCATTTAAATCATGTCCTTGGATGATTATGTCATCCATGTATTCATGTGTGTCTTGGCCTGTTAAACCTATTAATACTTGACTGATAAGTCTACAAAAAGCTGCATGGGAATCTTTTATGTCTATAGGCAAAACATTATGTTCATATAACCCATGTGGTGCCACAAAAGCAGTCCAAGGTTTGGTCTCTTCACTTAGTTGGATTTGAAAAAAAGCCTTGTTTTAAATCAAGAGAAGAAATATCTTTACTTTTCCCAAATTGTGCAAGATATCATTTATATTAGGCAGTGAATAATAGTCATTTAGGATATGCTGATTTAATTCCGAAAATCAATACAGAGCCGAATTGTTTCATCCTTTTTTACTACCGGCACTAAGGGTGAGTGGAAGGCAAATCTTGAAGGCCTGATAATTCAATGCCTTTCCATGACTTTAATTTGATCTGTTACTCGCTCATAAAAGCAAACTGGTACGGCTTCCTGGGCTTAGGTTTTGACTGTAACTGAATTGTATGAAAAAATAGGTGTGACACTTGATGGATCATCATCATTTGCAAAAACCGATGGGTATTTCTTAATTGACTGTTTTAAGATTTTGTTTCCCTCAGTACCGTCAGGATACATCTCTTTTACTATTATAAAAAAGGCTTTCCAATCTCTCTGCCTCACTTTTCTTTGTTATAGTATTGAGAACATGATCATGACGGTCTGGTAAGTTATCTCTTTTACATGGCTGAACAATTCCATTTTTTTTCCTGGCTCCAATTGAATATTCTCATTTTAAACGTTTATGTATTTACAACAAACCATGATTTTTTATTATCATTGTCACTTTGAAGCTGTACTATTCCTGGGCACAACATGTGTGTTCCAGTGTTTACTGCCACTGGCTCATATATACCTGTGTCACTGTCGACCAACTTGGTTTCCAAGGTAAAATAACTCAATCTTTCTCCTTCCAACACTGTTGCTTGAGCTACTGAGCATTTAAATTGAAGGCTATCCCCCGAGACCATTTGCACTGATTTAACCTCCTCATCCTTCTCCTGCTGTTTGTAGTGCATATTACATCGGGAACTCCGCTACACTCATTTTGTGTCCTTCCATATCATAAGGTTAAAGGTTTGGTGTGTAAGTTAACATTATACTTCCTCATAAAGTCCCAGCCCAATATAAACTGTGATGGCACGCAACGCCTTTTCTTCACTAATCACAAATTCATGTGTATAAGATTTGGCTCCGATCATTAGATTCAGCTTACTCTTTCTTGAAGTTGACATGACATCCCCACTTGCATTGTGAATGATGCTACTAGTTGTGTAAATTTGTTTGTTTCCTATTTTATGCATGGCTTCACGAGATATGATAGATACTCCTGCCCCTGTTAATTAATTAAGGCTAATATATCCTTTTCTTCTACCTGTATTTCAATAATAACATGCCCTGTGTTACTTTTGACTGCCGCTAGAACTACCGGATTCATTGTAGATCTTCTTGAGTGATACATTGGCGTTTTTGTGTGTGTAGAGTATAATGTGCTTCTACATTTTCTGTTTGTGTGGCCGTGCATGCCACAGGTGAAATAAGTGACTGAGGGTCGGTGCCATGGAAGTTTTACCATCCAACATTTAGCAATGTGAATAAACTTGTGACATCTAAAACATTCAATTTCCCGACAGTTTTGAGTGGTATGATTATTGAACCCACAATTTTGACACTGAACTCGGTTTCGGCCAGCTAGAGGTCGATTGATGATTCCTGTGAATTGACTGAATTGACAGGGACTGAGTTGACAGTGACTGAGTTGACCGGGATAACCCTATGTTATCTCCTTATTGCATCGTCAGGGAACTGAAACCTGGGATGTGAAGCTGCATATTTAAGGGCTTTTTTATATACTGTCAAGGGTTTTTTCATGTCTGCCTCTGACAAAATATTAGAAAAATCTTTAGGCAGTGCTGTTATAAGTATCGAGACAAATATATTATTATATACCTCTCTGCCTGCCTACGGGTTTCATGGCCTTTACATTTTCTACAATGCCTTCAATTCTAATGAAAAGTTCGGTAAGCGTTTCTCTTGGCTGGCGTGTCATATATGATAATTCACTCATCAAACTTTGGAGTGATCTGACCTCGGGCTAAATCAACAAGAAATTGATCTATATTTCTTCCCAATCGTGCTGATATTTAGAGGCACAGTGTGTGATATGGGTGTACGCGCCATCAAGAGCATATTGCTTACTTAATTCAATCCTACCTTCATTTGTTCACTTTGTCTGGGTCCTATTTTCTATATACTTTGTCCAAGCATGAGCGCTTGTTATGCATTTCAAGTTTGGTGCACACTGACTTCCATCTTCTCTTCCGCAAAAATAAGGCAACCCGATGACTTTTGCGAAATTATTTCTAGCATTATCAGTTATAGCCTTGGTTATTTTTTTAGTACTTATATATTTTGGGCTGGTATTTGAAATGAGAGAACCAGGACAGGAAATGCGTGCCATTGTAGAAGCAGTGTTGGTTAACGTAGGACTCGATTGATTTTTAGGCGACGATTAAATCTTTGATTTTATGCACTATGCGTTGCACTCTGATAACTCTACGGTTCACACCCATAATATGTGAGCCATTTCCTCCCACAATATTAAATTTGCACTTATCAGACATATATATATATATATATATATATATATATATATATATATATATATATATATATATATATATATATATATATATATATATATATGTATATATATATATGTTTATTTATTTATTTTTTACATCACAAAGAACTAGCCAATGGCACAAAAAAAGAGGTAACACAAAGCCCGCTTAGTTGTCAGTCCCTATTAAGAAGACAGTAAGAAAAACAAAATTGAGGGGTGGGTCAATTTAGTTCGGGAGGTGTCTTGTCACTCCTCTCTTGAAAAGATTTAAGTCGTAGGAAGGTGGAAAAATAGAAACAGGATAAGAGTTCCAGAGTTAACCAGTGAGAGAGATGGAAGAGTACGGATACTGATTAACTCTTGCATTAGGAAGATGGACATAATAGGGATGAAAATGAGTAGAAAGTCTTATGCAGCGAGGCCGCGGAAGGTGGGGGGAGGCATGCAGCTCACAAGTTCGGAAGAGCAGTGAGCATGACAATAACGGTAGAAGATAGCAAGAGAAGCAACATTGCGGCGGTAATTTAAAGATTGAAGACAGTCATTTAGAGGAGGGGAGCTGATGAGACGAAAAGCTTATGACTCAACACTGTTTAGGAGAGCTGTATGAGTGGATCCTCCCCAAACATGTGAGACATTCTCCATACATGGGCGGAAAAGGCCCCTGTACAGAGCAAACAACTGGGAGAGAGAAAAAATGGACGCAGACGCCACAGGACACCTAACTTCTTAGAGCTGTTTAAGCAAGAGATGAGATACGAGATTTCCAGTTCAGATTTTTAGTAAAAAATAGTCCAAGAATGTTCATTGTAGAAGAAGGAGATAGTTAAGTGTCATTGAAGAAAAGGGGATAATTATCTGGTAGGTTTTGTCGAGTTGATAGGATAGGTGAAGAAATTGGATTTTTGAGGCATTGAACAGTTTGGGGCAAGGTTTGCTTTGCCTTAATCAGAAATAATAGAAAGATCGGAAGTTCCGCGCTCAATGGCATCTCTCCGTGAATCACTTAGTTCCTGTTGAGTTGGACGTCTAATAAACGACGTTTAGAAATGCAGGGTAGAATAATCAGCGTAGGAGTGGATAGGGCTTTGAGTTAGATTTAGAGGATCATTAATGAATAATATAAAGAGAGTGGTTGATACGACAGAACCCTGAGGAACACCACTATTGATATACTTAGAAGAAGAACAATGTCCGTTTACAGTAGCTGCAATAGAACGGTTTGAAAGGAAACTTAAGATGAAGGTACAGAGAGAAGGATAGAAACCGAATGAGGGCAGTTTGGAAATTAAAGATTTGTGCTAGACTCTATCAAAAGCTTTTGATATGTTAAGAGCTACAGCAAAAGTTTCACCGAGACCCCTAAAGGAGGATGACCAAGATTCAGTTGGGAAAGCTAGAGCTCGCCAGTAGATCACCCTTTACGGAAACCGTACTGCTGATTAGATAGACGATTGTGAGCAGATAGATGCTAAAGAATATTCTTATTAAGTATATATTAAAAGCTTTAGAAAGGCAGGAAGTCAAAGCTATAGGATGGTAGTTTGAAGGATTTGAACGGTCACCCATCTTAGGAACAGGTTGGATGTGAGCAAATTTCTAGCAAGAAGGAAAGGTGGAAGTAGATAGACACAGACAGAAAAGTTTGATTAGGCAAGGTGCAAGC
>JACEEZ010007441.1:55000-57500 GCA_016584305.1 Chionoecetes opilio
TGACGTCATTGTTGAGCGGTGTTGTTGTAAGACGGCCGTACAAGCAGGCTGATGGGAACCGGCCTTGAGAGCATTCGGCTCTGTGGTCCGGCGTTCGATCCACCCGGCCCCGCTCATTCCCGGGGATTCTTCCACTGCGAAATAAAATTTCTCTCTGGCGGTTACTGTCCACCTTGAGCGAGGGGATGGGGGGATGTGGTGTGTTAGGTCCCATCATTACCGAAAGATCGGTAATGATGAGCTCTAAGCGCGCACCTGGAGGCATAGTCCTGTTCTCTATGGGAGTCTGTGGTTTCTGAGTGAAGACGTTTGGCTGTAGCTCCGAAACTAACCATAGTACTTTCTCGAAAATACCCTCATTGTGATTCCCACGCAAAGTTACCTCTTTCCGTCAAGAAAATCCTAACCTACCCTAGCCGTAACCTAACGTAACCTAACCTGACGTGTTCAAAAGTTAACGCCACATTTCCAGAAAACGGGAAAATGCCACCGGGAGGGTGGAACTGGCGACCGCGTGGGCATCAGTTCGAGTGGGCAAGACCATGGGTGAATGACACACACACACACACACACACACACACACACACACACACACACACACACACACACACACACACACACACACACACACACACACACACACACACACACATACACACACACACACACACCGCGTGATGGTCAGGTTGATAACGTGCTCGTCTCCCATTATGTGGGTAGGCGATTGGAATCCTTGCTCTCCCGGGGATTTTTCACTGACAAATTCGGGCGGTTACTGTACCCCTTGAGCAAGGGGATATGCGTGTGTGGTTTGTGAGGTCCCAACATTGCCCAAAGATCGGTAATAATGAGCTTCAAGCTCGCACTGAGAGGGTGAAAACTGGCGATCGCGAGCTAGCTCGCGTGGACAAGACCATGGGTGAGTAACACACACACACACACACAGATAGATAGATAGATAGATAGATTGTTTATTGACCACAGCTCCAATTACAACCAGTATATCTGATTTTAGAATATGTACAAAGAAATTTGACAAAAAAAAAAAAAAAAAAACGGTTATAGTCCACATAATCAAACAAAAACCAAAAGGTTAAACAATTTAACATAGTTTTCCCAGCTGACACCACTACATATAAATCCGTAGGATATCATAAATAAACTTACATGAGATACAATGAGAAATACCTTCACCACAGATGTCTTCTAATCGTGTAATTCCATACTGTCTTCTTATTGTTTCCGTTAAGGGACACACCTCTACCACATGTCTCTCTGTTTGGATAAGTCCACAAACACACAAATGTTCCTCAATGGGGAGGCGACCACGCCCTCTCCTATTCCATCGCCCTGTCTCCACCGCTAAATTGTGTCCACTTACACAGAATCTAGTAAATGATATACGGTGGAACTCGTTCACCATGTGTTTTGGCTTGTATATTTCGTGCACTGTAAAGTTGGGGTTAAATTCCTTGTACACGAGACACCTCGACGACACTGATTTAGCAATCATATTGTTCACATTTTGTATCAATAAGGATTTTTCAGGTATTTCACTATTGATAAATTCACTCACAATTTTTCCTGTGCGTGTGTTTGCGTTAATCACAATTTTCATAGCAAGGGACAATGGGTCATCTTGCATCCTTGACCTATCATGCCACATTTTATGAAAAAACCTGTGTTGGTGCCATTTAACAAAATCTTGTGGAGTCAGGTAGCCTACTTCAGCGTAACACACAATATTCGATGTCGATCTTCTTACACCTAACAGTTGTTTCAACGCCCAGTTGTATAACTTGTTAATGGGTTTAACATTTGCACCAATCCATGACTCGTCCCTTTCTATAAGGGACGAAATCAATGCCGCATCCATCACTCTCCGCTTCACAATGAGTGGGACATCATTATTTTTTTTAACAAAGGATACATATTTCAGAACGTGGCAAAGCTTATTCTTTGCACGCAACTTTACAGATGAGGACACAGAACCAACACTTATGAAGGGTGAACCCAAATACATATAACTGGCACAGTGTTCTATTACTAAGTCATTCACATTGATAGATTCCGTGTCGCCATCTTCACCATTGATTACAATTTATTTTGTCTGCGAAGTGTATGTTCATCACCATACCATAATATTGACAGCATTGATAAGCTATCTCTAATTTCCTAATCATGTTATTCCTGTTTGTCGAGAGTAATACAGTGACATCCATCAAAACTAAAACATGTAACCACAGTAAAAATCCTTCTGGGCGACATTTTTCTTGCATGACTTTTATCAATTCATTAACAAATATTACAAAATAAAAGGTATGAAGCTGGAGAACCTTGCCTGACGCCCACCGTAGCGGCCATGACTGCAGCGCCAACAACACCTTCAGTTACACGATACATTGAAACAATTGCTGCAAGCATTACCATTCCACATCCTAACTTCTTTAGAACTGAAAGCAGTTTTTTTCTAGGTACTAAATCATACGCTTTAGAGAAA
>JACEEZ010007441.1:65000-67500 GCA_016584305.1 Chionoecetes opilio
AACACACATTTCACCAAGTGTTATCACTTTGAGGTGAATACTGACGGCATATATAATGGTTATGATAAACCACAACACCACAGCGCCGAAAGGGTAGCCAGTAGTCAGAAGCACCGAAAATATAGCCAAGATGGGGCCTGCGTTTCTCTTGCCTACATATTTACCTTATGTGTTATGTGTGGTGACGATGAGTGTCAATATACATCTTGTCCAGTCTATTCAGATATATTATATATGATAAACAACATCCCGCATCACCGAAAAAATAGCCGAAAAGTTATTTTAATGCCACAAATTCACCTCTCTTGATATATGTGGTGACTATGAGTGTCATTACTCTTACTGGCTTGTCTGATATGGTGTATGTGCGACTGTAGGCATGCACATTTCTCTATTATTTACGTTGTACAAGGAACTGTGACCTCATTCATTATTTAACTTTCTGCATCATTGCATATTGTAAATTATTGACAAGCATAAAAGTATCCGGGAGAGAGTTATAACATTCTAGGTACTTAAACACATTTATTTTCAATAATGAACACAGGTTTACAGGCTGGGAATGAACGGAATCACATAAATTAGGTGTATGAAAAAATACTTTGTTTATATACCAGACTGACATACCCATTCAAAGAAGTTGCCAAGACACTGCATATAGACACAAAATCACAAGCTTTCCCACACATCTCTGCTTCTCGGCCTTAAGAGATGAGGACCGATCATCACCTCACCACACTGCATGGGGGTCAGTCACACATATCTTTCTGGACAGCAAAAATGACTGCTTAAGAAAGGAAAAACTAAAAGTTCATGTAATCAGAAGAAAAAAAAAAGTTTTAGTATTATTTCAGTTTGGCACCGAATTCACTTAAGTGGACGAAACAATTTTTTTTTCTGGTGAGTTTTCATGTGTTTTGAATTAATCTGCTAACTGTGTCTGTGGCAATCACTTTTTTTTGGGGGGGGTAAAGGTTAGATTAGGTAAGGTATAGCTTATGTTAGGTAAAGGTTATGTTATGTTAGGTATAGGTTAGGTTAGGTATAGGTTCGGTTATGTTGAATTTTGTTATTGGATACTTTTTTGTCGCAAATCACTTAAAAAAAAAGTTTTTGCGACAGAAATGGTTAGAAGATTGATTCAAAACACATCAAAACTCATCAGAAAAAAACAGTTTCGTTCACCAAAATGAATTCGGTGTCAAACTGGAAATTTATCAATTTTTTTTGTATAATTGGGATTAAGGTAATACTTGTTGGGGTATATGCTGAGTAGGAGCCACTTGCAAGAAACACTATGTAAAGATATATTAGCATATTTCATTAAGAAAGATAAGTCTGAGAGTATTAAAGATAATGTGTATGATTCCATTATTAAACACTATCATTATAAAACTAATAACCCAAAGGAAATTAAACCTAATCTGGACTCCCAGCAACGTTAACTAACCAATTTATTTGACCTAATTCCTACTAACCAGAGAGTAAGGTTTTTCAAAAAAATAATAATTTGCGATACAAATGCTATAGATGACTGCAACATATTTGATCATGAATGAGAATGTAAAGCTCAACATATTTGAAGTGATTATGGGCAAATGCTCCAATATACTCAATTTATTTTTCAAGGTAAAAATGGACGAGGACTGCGCGGTCATTTTCTGAAACACTGACTAGTTTTTCCTTGCCTAAATTAGTGTTTTTTTTTCAGATGGAGGTATTTTTATTTTCCGGAAACCCTATACAATTTTTTTTCCATCACTAAATCCTAAGGTCACCGTTTCTATTGATAGCAATGTATCCCCATCAGAAAAAACAATAAAACTTTGCCAGGAAATAATAGTCAGTGTCTTAGAAAACAGAGAAATGACACAATTGTACGAACACAAGTGCGCCCCGCCCCGCCCTGCATTCGCCAGCCCACCCCCCAGCTGCCGAGTGGTCTGGTCCGCTTGCCTCGCCCTGCTGCCTGTTGGGAGGATTATTACTCGAACCGAACCGAACCTAACCTCTTAAGGTTAGATTCCGCTCCCCTCGACCCCCCCGGAGAGATTATGAACCTAACCGAACCTTAACCTAACCTCCTAAAGGGTTGGGGGCCTCTAAAAGGGGAGTGTGTGTCTGTATGCGTATCAACCAACTTTATTATTTCTACAATATTTATATAAGTTTTGAAGGTTATGCGGAAGTGGATTAATACTGTACACTATACTGAGCAAAACATAATATAGAATATGTAAGTGGTAACGGCGGTAGCGACCGCGCAGTTCTCGTCCATAATAACCTTATTTTTCCCCGAAATGGAAAAGTGTAGCAATACACCCATGTTCTGATACATTCCCTCCATAATCTGTGCGTTAGCTGGAGGCCACAGTCTTCTTGAATGGTCACATTTAGAAGTCCGCAGGTAACTGTGATAGGCCTATCTAGTGGCCACTCTTCATCAATGACATACATAGTTAGGTGGAGCCCTCACACAGTCTTCCTGAAAGCGAACAAT
>JACEEZ010007441.1:72500-77500 GCA_016584305.1 Chionoecetes opilio
GTAATTTGGTTGATAATGTTCCACATTTTTTTAGTATCATTCTTAAAGTTACAAAAATATCTTAGTGTAATAAGATTGTTTGGCCTGTCTAATAGTTTGGTTAAGTGTGTTACGATAGTGTTTTGTAATAATCTTGGGTAACAGCACCTACTTTATAGCCCTTTGGGTATAGATTGTTTTTATTTTTTATGGATTTTGATAACTGCTTGAGTGTCCACGGGTTTTTTAAAAAAACTTTTCTCACTTACAAATTTTGTTTTAAGAGGAAAGCTTTCATTAATATTTCATGTAGTTTTTCAAGAAACTTGTTGAAGTTAGAATTTAAGGTAGATATTAACAAATCATTCCATTCAATAGAAACTTAGTTTGTTCGAAAATTAGCTTGTTCTTTTTTAGTTGTCGATCTAAATAAAATTTTTGTGAATTTTTATGTGATTTGATTGGCGTAGAGAATTAAGGAATATTTGGAGGTGGTCTGATATTGGATAATGTATTATTCCAGATGTATAGTTACTATTAAAGTTTGTAAATATAGGTCCAGCAAAGATGTTACTTAAATTAGAGCTATCAGGGAAGCGTGTTGGTCGTGAGATATGTGGAAAAAAGTTTTATTTTTTGCAACGTGCTAAGAAAATTATTTGTTGGAGCATGTGTACTGTGTTCAAGAAAGTTGATATTCAGGTCTCCAATAATTACTGTTTTATTTTTCTTAATGATATTTTTTTGCAAAAGAGTAAAATAAAATATTAGTGAAATCTTCGACTGCCTCATGTTACTGTGGGGTCTGTATATTGCACATAATATGTAAGTACGGAGCTATCAGTTATTTTAATTGTTTTAAATTTCTTAGAATCGTTTAAAATTGTTAATTCTTGTATTTGTTCACAGTAGATTTATGTGATATAAAGAGTGTGACTCCTCCGTGTGCTCTAGTGGTTCTAACCATGTGATAGGAATTATAGCCGGGTAGCTGAAATAGATGTTTGTAGTATCATTGACCAGGTCTCAGTAAGGGCCAAAATATCTGGGGATGCGGATAAAGAATTAAGGAATGCTGCAATATTATCTATGTTTTTAGGTAAAGATCTTGAATTGATATGTAATATATTTAGTTTATTTGAGTTATGGGGAATTAATTTATTATACGCATGAATGTCATAATACTGTGAAATATTATTAAAGTCAGTGTGTCCATGAAGAGCATTAATTTTTTTTAATGCTATGTCCTCTTTGTTGTGATTAGGGTTATCATTAAGATTAAATAAGGATGAATAGAGATTAGTCATGAGTTCAGAGTTATTCAGATCATGTATGTGTAAGTTGGTCATGTTGGTTAAGTGTTGAGGTGAGAAGTGAAGAGAAAAAAATAGAAAAGAAAAGCGCAAGATAAAAAGAACGCAGCGTCTTGCCGCGTCTTGCCGCGCCGGGTGCATAAAAGAATAAAAAGGAAAT
Source organism: Chionoecetes opilio (assembly GCA_016584305.1). Lineage (NCBI taxonomy): Eukaryota > Metazoa > Arthropoda > Malacostraca > Decapoda > Majidae > Chionoecetes > Chionoecetes opilio. The sequence continues at coordinate 73,953 of JACEEZ010007441.1, forward strand.
GTGTATGAGATCCATGTAATGAAAAAATATGTTTGAGTGAAAGCAATCAACACCATATACAAAAACAATTAATGTTATATACACATATGCATGGAGCAATGATAAGAAATATTTTTTTAAGCTGTCTCAAAGTTGGTAGTATGGTAGTAGTGATAGTAGTGACACTACAATGATAATGACAATGATGATAACAAAATAACAAAAATAATAATGCTAATACCAATAATAACGATAGTAAAAAGAATAAAAAAACTAAAGTAATATTTTTAATAGAAATAATAATTAGGTATAGTAGTAATGAAATAATGATAATACTAGTAGTGGTAACATGATAATAATAATAATAATAATGTACGAGTACCTATATAGATAGTAGTAATAAAATAAAATAAAAAAATTTAAAAATAAAGATTATAGTAATAATAATAATAATAATAATAATAGTGATAATATAACAAGATGCATAAAAATAAGAAAAGAATTATTACAATAAAAGTAATACCGAAAAAATATAATAATAATGAAATTAGTAACAATGATAACACCTCCCTCCATAATCAACAACACCATTTCTTTGAACAATAAAGTAGTAGTAATGATAGCAGCATAATACTACCAAAAGTTATATTACTAATTTTTGGCAATAATGGTAATAATAGCGATAATACTACCCATAATATAGAATTTCCAAAAACAATAATAATGATGATGATGATGATGATGATAATAATAATAATAATAATATATTAATACTAAAAATAATAAAAATAACATATTAATACTAAAAATAATAAAAACAATATAATAATAATTTAAAAGTGATGTTAGCATTAATAAATGAGAAAAAAAAGAAAAAAAACATTTCAGTAATGCTCAGAACAATTAAAGTAACAATGATAATATAAAAACGTAGACATAGTAGTAGAGGCACTACCACCATTACTACTAGTAGTAGTAGTAGTAGAAATGATAAAAATAGTAATAGTTATAATAATAATGACAATAAAAACAGTAATAAATAATGATAACAAAAAGATAAGAATGGTAATGATAGTGACCAATATAACATCAATAATACTAAAATAACAACAATGATAATGATACGGATAACATCAATATTATAAAAAAAAAAATATATATATATATATGAATATGATGATAAAAATAGAGATACTAATAGATAATAATAATAATAATAAAATAATAATAATAATAATAATAATAATAATAATATAATAATAATAAAAAAAGCAATAAAAGTAATAATACAATAAAAATAATAATAATAATAGCAATAATAGTAATAATAGTAAATAATAGTAATAAATAATAACAATAACATTGATAACATCAATAGTAATGATGTAATAATGAAAACAGAAGTTGATTAAGTACACAACGACAGTAATGATATGAAACAAAAAATCACCAGTAGTGATATGATAAAATAATTGATAATAATAATAAAGTACTAATATAAATAATAAAAATAAAAATTATAATAATAATAATAATATAATAATAAAAATAATAATAATAATGATAATAAAAATAATAATAATAATAATAAAAGTAAATAATAATAAGTAATAATAATACTATAATAATAATAATAATAATAATAATAATAATAGTAACGGCAATGATAACTTGTAACACAGAAAAACAGTATACTGACTACGGTAAAATCCTAAGCTGGATAGGAACAATGCAAGTTACAAGTTGAAAAAAAACGTTAGTGTAGCAATAATGGCACGAGTTTAGTAGTAAATGTAGAAGTGGTCTACTGTCATCAGACATTAAGTAGTTGTGATGGTAAGTTGTCAAAATGTACAGTGACGGTGAAGACAATAATATAATATTGATAATGATAATAATAATAATAATAATAATAATAATAAAATAATGTAATAATAATAATAAAAATAATGATAATAATAACAATGTAGTAGTAGCCATAACGGCAATGATGATAATGTTAATAATAAAATAATGATAATAATAATTATAGTAATAATAATAATAATAATAATAAAAAATAAAAATAATAAAAATAATAATAAATTATAATGATAATCACAAATGCAGAGATTTTCATATAATGAGTAAGAATGCTAGTAATGGTATAATAATGGTAACTATAATAGAAACGGAACTTAAAATAGAAAAAAAAAAGAAGAAGCTATAATAGAAAGAAATGAAAAGAAAGGTATATATAAAGAAAAGGAAAATTGAATAATGAAAACAAGACTGAAACATAATTAGTATAGTACAATGAAAATGATGGTTGTTATGGTGATAGTTAACACTGTTTCCCCTGAAGACAATATTCATACACATAATATTTAACAGAATGCAAATGAAAGTTAGTGTAAATAGTTTAGGTTGACTGGGTTGCCTGTGTATATGTGTCTTTCATAAGTGGATACTTATCTAGGAAAGTGAAGAGGGTCCTTTCGTCAACTATTACATTCTTGATGGTGGAGTTTTTTAGTTTTGACTATTATTTTTCCATCCTTGGTATAGCACTGTTGAAATTTGTCCCTGTGTTTTTTTTCTGATGTATAGGACTGTTTTGAACAACTTAAGCCTTTTTGGAGTCAGGCTCTCGTTGATGTGAGATGAGGCCTAAGCTGGATGCAGGCCCCAAATTAAATCAGTTTGAGTGATCTATTTGTTAACTTGACAATAATTGGGCGTTTTATACTGGGGAATTTTGGGGGATCCAATTCTATGTGATATGTTAATGTCTGTTTCACTGATATCAATTTTCAAACTTTCTTTGACAAAATGGGTATGATATTGTTTTGGGATTTTCCTGTCTATTTTCATCAGGGAATACCGGCCCACTGAAAATGATGGTGTCACGGCGCTCGTACTGGTCAACATTGTCAATGTTTTAACTCCAGATCTTCTACTTTTGTTTTGGTTGCGAGAATTGAGGAAACTTGATGAGGGGGATGGGTAATGGGCAGTGAATGGGTGGGGTGATGGGTAATGGGTGTGGGGTGATGGGTGAGTAAATGGTGGGGGTGATGGGTGATGGGTAGGGAATAGAGGGGGTGATGGGTAATGGGTGAGTGAATGGGTGTGTGGTGATGGATAATGGGTGAGTGAATGGGTGGGGGGGTGGGTAATGGGTGAGTGAATGGGTGGGGGGTGGTCGGTAATGGGGGAGTGAATGGGTGTGGGGTGATGGGTAATGGGTGAGTGAATGGGTTGGGGGGGATGTGAATAGGTTGGCGTTAATACATACATTTCTACATCCCTGATTTTTAGGAAAGCTAGAAGGGGCTATCTGGAGAGTCTGTGTTTGGTGGGCGTTATTAATGATATAAGCGAAAATTGTGTGTGTTGTGTGTGTGTCCGCTGAGTGCCTCCCCCTTTTGACGGAATCCCCTCATATGGCACATTTTTGGAACCGGCTCGAGCAGGGGAAGGTTTTAAGCCCTTTATGAAAAGATCCGATCACTTTATTTTTATTTTTTTTAGCAACCTATTAGCGAGAATTGTGAAAAAAAAAGTGGTTGCGAGAATTTGAGGAAACC
>JACEEZ010007441.1:82500-95000 GCA_016584305.1 Chionoecetes opilio
GTCAAATATAAGGAAAAACATCTTTTATTTATTTAATTATACAGTCGGCGCAAAAAAACTTAGGACGCCAAAAAGCTTAGGGCGGGAATAACGTCCTTAGCTGTTTTGACAATTTCGGTGGGAGCGATTGATTTTTTTTTACTTTTTTTGTATATTTGGCACAGTTTGTTAGGGTGTCTGCTGTAGATTCCTCGCTGCTGCCCACTCTGTATCTTCCAAGTCATCATTGGAAGAGGTTGTTGTGTTTGGTTCTCCAACCTTCCTAAACCCCATTCGCCCCTCCGTTTTCTACCGCCTCCTACAGGTCTACTGACACATTATGCCGGGCAAATCTCTATCCATTGTGAAGAAGACACATATAGTAACTTTGTATCGAAGTTGGAAAACAATTGGCCAGATAGCGAGGGAGATGTGTGTTTCCAAACATACCGTCTCGGTGTGGTGCCGGCGGGCGCAAGATGGTGAGTTAGAGACTGTTTTGGCGTAGAAAATAGGGTCAATGCGACCAAGAAAAACTTCAAAGAAGACTGATCAACTGCTCATAATTATTATTGACATCAACAATCCTTTTGAACAGTTGATCAGTCTTCTTTGAAGTTTTTCTTGGTTGCATTGACCTTTTTTCCACTCCAAAACAGTCTCTAACTCACCATCTTGCGCCCGCCTGCACCACACCGAGACAGTATGTTTGGAAACACATATCTCCCTCGCTATATGGGCAATTGTTTTCCCACTTCTATGCAAGGTTAATAAATGTGTCTTCTTCACAATAGATAGAGATTTGCCCGGCATAATGCTTTAGTAGACCTGGAGGAGGCGGTAGAAGATGGAGGGGTGAATGGGGGTGTAAGAAGGTTGGAGAACCAAGCACAACAACCTCTTCCTATTATGACTTGGAAGATACAGAGCCGGCAGGAGCAAGGAATCTACAGCAGAAACCCTAATACACTGCCAGATACATAAAAAAAGTAAAAAAATTCAATCGCTCCCACCGAAATTGTCAAAACAGCTAAGCACGTTATCCCCGTCCTAGGTTTTTTGGTGTCCTAAGTTTTCTTGCGCCGACTGTACACTCTGATACAAATATCTTAACATAACTCTGTTTCTCTTTTACTGTACATTCAATTGAAAGAATGTCAGATTCATGATTCATCATCTTCACTTTCAATAAAACTATCGAAGTCAAACTCAGCCTCATCTACTTCTTCATGCTCCTATTCACAATCACTTGTGTCCAGGAGATCAACCAGTGAGGTTGGTAGGTTAGGACCTGAAGACCATATTGGTTCCAATACTCCCTGATCAGTCCTCGTCCATCCCTGCCCCTCATCATAGGGCTTTGGCTTCTCTATAATGGATTCATGAGCTCGTTTGTACAAAGCAACACGATAGTTCACACGGTCAATGTGTGGCTTTAGTGCAGAGTGACAGGGAGGAAGGCGAGCTAAATCAACTTTGGACTTGAAAGTGAGTGTGTTGTCTTCCCCAACCATCTTGCGCAACAGCTTGGCTCGGACATTGTCTACTGAACACTCGCGACTCTGTCCATATATCAGGCAGGTAAACTGTTCCAATTGCTTCAGCACCTGAGCATTGATGTTCCAGTCATCACCAAGTTGCCTGAATGTCTTGTAAAACCTGGGGTTCTTCTCCAGCGTTTTCAGTGGCCCCACCTTCCCTTTGCCTTTGAAGGCACTGGTGCAGTCTTCTCCACTGAAATCATACATTCGGCGCAAAAAAACTTAAGACGCCAAAAAACTTAGGGCGGGAATAACGTCCTTAGCTGTTTTGACAATTTCGGTGGGAGCGATTGAATTTTTTAACTTTTTTTTTTGTATATCTGGCAGTGCATTAGGGTGTCTGCTGTAGATTCCTTGCTGTTGCCCGCTCTGTATCTTCCAAGTCATCATTAGAAGAGGTTGTTGTGTTTGGTTCTCCAACATTCCTACACCCCCATTCGCCCCTCCATTTTCTACCGCCTCCTACAGGTCTACTGACGCATAATGCCGGGCAAAAAGCTATCCATTGTGAAGAAGACACATATAGTAGCCTTGTATCGAAGTGGGAAAACAATTGGCCAGATAGCGAGGGAGATGTGTGTTTCCAAACATACCGTCTCGGTGTGGTGCAGGCGGGCGCAAGATGGTGAGTTAGAGACTGTTTTGGCGTGAAAAAAAGGGTCAGTGCGACCAAGAAAAACTTCAAAGAAGACTGATCAACTGCTCAAAATGATTATTGACATCTACAATCCTTTTGAGCAGTTGATCAGTCTTCTTTGAAGTTTTTCTTGGTCGCATTGACCCTTTTTCCACGCCAAAACAGTCTCTAACTCACCATCTTGCGCCTGCCTGCACCACACCGAGACGGTATGTTTGGAAACACACATCTCCCTCGATATCTGGCTAATTGTTTTCCCACTTCGATACAAGGTTACTATATGTGTCTTCTTCACAATGGATAGAGATTTGCCGGGCATAATGATTTAGTAGACCTGTAGGAGGCGGTAGAAAATGGAGGGGCGAATGGGGGTGTAGGAAGGTTGGAGAACCAAACACAACAACCTCTTCCTATGATGACTTGGAAGATACAGAGCGGGCAGCAGCAAGGAATGAAGCAGACACCCTAATGCACTGCCAGATATACAAAAAAAGTAAAATAAAATAAATCGCTCCCACCGAAATTGTCAGAACAGGTAAGAACGTTATTCCCGTCCTAGGTTTTTTGGCGTCCTAAGTTTTTTTGCGCCGACTGTAGAACCCAAGAAGTGTGGCACAGTACGCCTCTCCCAGAGATTCTGGAAGCTCAGAGATGTTGAGTAGTTGTCGATGTTTCCCTGACCCTATGTCCACGTATACAGTCAGTTTGATAGCATGAGCATGGTAGAGGAGAATCACAAAAATATCTGTGGCAGGTGCTCTGACCACAGCATTCTTATATCCAAGGGAAGCAGCATGATGTAGGTACAGTACCACTCTCGTATCAGTCTCTTCCTGGTTGCTGTACAAAGTGTGTAGCTCACGTACTTCAACCTAATAAACAAAGAGGCACTGGATTAGAGAAGAAAATTGAAAGATTGATATTAATGTGATATTTAATGACAATATATATTTTTTATAATAATACTTGTCAACTTATTTCACTGTTGGATGAGACCAGTTGATGGGCTCTCCCCTCCACAAACAACACAGCCATCTCAGTTTTGTCCAGCCTTGAAACTGCCTGTGAACTACTCCATACTTTCAGCATAAGCTCACAGACTTGCTTCTTGTTGTCATCATTTGCCAGGAAGGTCTTAAAATCATACGGCTTCATGGTTGCTGGTCCAGCCAGGATGATTTTCTCAGATCTGCCACGTCTCAACCTCTCCTGGGCTTTGATGGATTCAGGATAATAACTGTCAGTTGAGAAAAAGAAGTGCTTCTTGGCAACAAATCTGATCAAGCACTTGAAGACATATCTCACCACATGTTGGGGGCAGGTTTGCTAGGGTATGCAGTAGTGCCATGCCATCTTGTATGAAAAGGGCATCCTTTAGGTATGGCAGATCTACTGGTGTGGTGTCTTCTAGAAGGTAGTGCATAAAGATGGCTTTTTTAGTCTTAGAGAAAAAACCGTCTGGTGTTCCAAGGCTGGGGGGTACAGGCATCAGGTAGTACTTCATGAGTTCCGCCAAGTCCAATGGTTCATCTTGCCTCTGGGACTTGACAAGGAGCATGAATGCAAGGCTGCTTTGCTGCTGATACTTGATGACCTCGGTGATAAATGGTAAAATGTTAATCCAATGTGCAACGGTTCAAAATGAAGGTTTACAATTTAAAGTGCAAAAATATAGCCTAGTGTTTAAAAACAAGATTTAAACAGTACAATAACAATAAGATACTGAACATCTGTTTACCTTCCCCTGTGAGGATGTAATGGTGACCTTCTTGTTGAATGCCTCCATGATCTTTAGCTTATTATTTTTGATAGGGTTGAAGAAACTTCCTGGCTCTCCACTCTGTAGGCGTCCAACAAATTCAGCTTTGGCAGCTTCACCCACAGCTTCTGCATGGAGCACATCCATCTCAACATGCATCGGGACAGGAGCACCAGAAGCCAAGGAATAAAGTCTGTCCTTGTCTGTGATAGTGAAGGGATTTGTGAAGTTCCTGACAGCAGTGAGGACTTGCTGAACAGCCTCCTCACTCTTTTTCATCTCTGCCTTTTCCAGCTCACGATGTCTCCCTGCCCTTGGGCAGTCTGGATCATCAATCAGGTCAACCATCTCAAGGGTCTTTTCATAAAACTGGGCCCTTGGAGATGTTGTGCGACACCATCTCTGGTATGCCCCAAACTTGCTGTACAATCCAGCAAATCCACCTGAAAAATATGAAACATATTTCACATTGGGTAGCTTCTCTTAACTTTTCAAATACATCGACTTTTACTGAAGGAAATTCAAGATATACCTGATGATTTAGCAAAGCGCATGAATGTTTCTTCCATTGTCTTGTCAACTGCACTTAGTGCCCCTGGTATCCTTGAGTGGGCTACTGCAATTGCCCTCTTGGTGAGCAGGTCCTTGGCTCCTGGATGTGTCTTCTCTATGTTTGTCAGGTGCACCTCAAGCAACACCAGATATCTGTGAATTCAGCAAGGTACATATCATGTATATAAATATTTATTGCATAAAATAGTTTCATAATGCATAAATATTTATTGTATATTTTAAGCTTTATAAAACCATTGAATTTTGACATCTAAATTGCACAAACCTGGAGTAGTTGTGCCCATTAAATGCGAAGAAGAGTGCTGCCATGTCTCCATTACACTTGCGGAACAGCTGGATGTTATTGGTCTTGATGGAGTGAAGGAGCATAAAGATGAGGTGACAATGATTAAAAAAAGTCAGCCACAAAGCAGCTGTCTTCCCCAGATGGCCCTTGCACACCTTCTCCCCATAGGCATGATACTTGTTGATGAGATTCAGAGTAGAGGCTATCTTTCAGGGCTTCATCAAGATGTTCATGATTGCAAGACTGAATTATGTTGAGAAGTGCAGCAGGGTCAGCGATGGACATGTTCTCCTCCTCAGCAAATTGATCCATCAGTAACCTCTCCATTGCCTCACACATGGTTTTGAGGCAAAAGAGAGCCTTGGCATATGACTTTCCACTGATAACACCCTTAAGTGACCCACTTGTTACCAGCTGTGTCTCAAACAGAAGCTCTGTATATCCAGACCCAAGCATCTTATGGCCAGTGAGCAACCCAATGTAGTTCATTGTTGTATGAAATGGTCCAATCATAATCACATGATTGGCAAATTCTTCTGGCCATCGCCAGATGATGGGAAGGGCTTTCATACAGACACCAAGATCAAATGTATTAAAAACCCACTTCTGACCCACCTCAACTGTGGCTGTTTCTGAGCGTTTCAGAAGCTTTCTAACTACTGCATTGTCAGTGATTGCTTGATGTATGGGCATGAAGTAGTCCACTGTTGTTTTTGCAGGTGGGAGAGTCCTAGTTACAGAAGTGAATCCCCCTATTCCAGGAACTAGCTGCTTGCCACTGCTTCCAATATATCTACTAAAGAGCCAGATGTAGTATACTTGCATCTCAGTAGCATAGACTGTATCATTCTCTGGAGTTGGTGAGAATGATGAACCACTGGGAAGCTTTGGGCCAACACGATTGAAGTGCAAAGGTGGAAGAGTTGCTGGTGTGTCGCATTCCAGGCTACGTTGTTGTGACTTGTCAATGATAGGCAGCAATCTGGCCTTCGGCTTCTCATACCCAGGCTTGACCTCCTGCATCATGATTCCCCCAGCACTGTTGATAATGTTACTGCCATGCACATTTGTGGTGATTTTGTTCAGATTGTCCCAATCACAGTGGAATACAATGTGCCCTCTCCTGTTACAATTTGGGGCGTCAGATAGGTTGTGACTTCATCCATGGCCTTGGCCAGGTCACTTTCCAACTCTAAGCCAAAGTCATAACTTTCAGAGTGACCAAGCTTGTGTAATATTTTGGTGAGCTGCTTGCTTCGGAATAAGTGTCTGATAGTCACACAGAGCAGTACATGTTTTGGTAACTACCATTTTCCCTCTGACACTGCACGACACAGGTCCTGCCCAATTAAGGATACCAGACGCTTTGTTTTCTGTCCAGTCTCCACATCTTCTTTGCCTTCAATAACCATACTTAAGAACCGAATGAGGTCTGGAGGTAGGAGATTTTCAGAAATAAGCTCCATGTCATCAGCATTTAATGGCCATGGTAGGCTTTTTGACTTATCAAAGGATCGGAAAATATTATGCCGAAGAAGGAGAGCAGCCTCATGGAACTTGTCTGTGCTTCCCATATTGTATGCTCGCGCAAGAGCATTTAGAAATGGTAATATTGGAGTTGTATACCAGCCAAAATGAAATGGCATTACTTGTCATTTGTCATTTGTTGTTTGTCATTACTGATCTTTATGAAGCAGACATGGTCCTTGATTGGGTCATTCTGTAGGCGTTTCAGTATTTTCTTAGCACGATAATTCAAGTTCTCGTACCTATTTTGTTTTAGTTCTTCAATATAGAGCAAGCGCAAGGAAGGTAGTCGTAAAACCTCATTTTGCTGGATAGCATGAGCTTTTTGTGTTCCAGTACTACTGAATGCCCTCTCATGGGCAGCTGAGATGAGATCATGCTCAGTATCCTTTGCTCCTTCACTTCTGCGAATTCCTCGCTCATAGTTAGCAAACGCAGTACGGAAAGATTGGAAACATGATGGATGGTGTTTGGCCTCACAAGCAAAAAGGTCTTTATTTTTCACCTGTCGATGAAGTCTAAATAAACCCATTTTCTGAGCTTGTGCTTCAATTTGTACCCATGCATTTGTTTTGTTCTTATAAGATGAAAAGCATTTAGGTCTCTGAGTTTTGCGGCCACAATCTTTAATCTCTATTTGGCCACAGAAATACACTCTAGTGGAATGATAGGTCCGGCTGAAGACAATTTACGAGGAGAGTGATGCCTTTGTGAGGTTAATGTTTCTGGTTCTGTACATGTACCATCTCCCAGACGATGGAGGTTGCCAGTAAAACGCAAATAACACTTCCTGTGATACCCAATGCTTGTAAGGTCATCTGGGAGATCTGTAGGGATCTGGTCACACATGTGTTGCATTCTATATGGAGATTCATGTTGCTGTTTGAGACGTTGGTCTCGAATGTTATGAAGTTGTTGTAGTTTTTCACTTGCATTTTTTTTTTCTCGCTGAATGGTGTAAACTGACCATGGTCAGAAATATTTGGCACATGAAGGATGCATTTAACCTGCATGTCTTTGGTGGCTACAGGGTGTGGACCCTGGTCACGTTTTCTTTTGGGCATGATAGCTTAATGTCCTGTTTATCTGGAATGGGAAAGATAAATCACTTATTACATGCACCTTATTACTTGCACTTGTAGTTTGTGTTAGCCAATAATATTATCCAATTCCAATCACGACAAATAATTAGCAGATTAGCAGATTGTAGTGTTTGGTTACGTTGCGGTTGCGTCGCGTTCGCCTCCCCGCGAGGTTATGAGGCGGCGCACTAATTTGCATAAAAATCATACGTGGAACATCTGGATGCCCTGTTAACAAGGCTAATAATTGTCTACACATATTTTCCCATCCAGAAATACCAATTAGAAGTATATTTCTGGGTGGTGCACGATGACCCCCTTTTCCTACTAGACAAAATGTGATTTTTTGGCAATGACAGCAATATTTTGCATACTAAATTGCTATATATGCATTTGATTACGTTAAAACTCGTTTTATCATGATCTATGGCCATAAAAACATGGGTCTAGACACCTTGTTTGTTCACCTATCTGCACATTTAGCGAGTTATTGTGAGAAAAAAAAAATCGGTAATGGCGGCACTAATTTGCATAAAAATCATACGTGGGACATCCGGATGCCCTGTTAACAAGGCTAATAATTTTCTACATATATTTTCCCACCCAGAAACACCAATTGGAAGCATATTTCCGGGGGGTGCACGATAACCCCCTTTTCCGACTAGACTAGGAGTGCGGGGTAATAAATGTGGGATAGTCTATTTTTGCTGACATTATAACTTCAAGGCACAGCCATGCCTGCTTGATGATAATATTCATCATGCTTATTATAATAATAACAACAGTGATATAATTGATAATTATGATGATATAATTTTTTCAATTGATATAGGTGTAATCTACAATATTCAGAAACTATGCTCTTGTCTGTGCCATGTATGTGCCAATTGTGCCATGTCTGTGCCATATCATGTTACCAGAATTACTTGGGTCTTTTATTTTTTATTGTCAAAAATATATACATTTATAATCTTGATACTAAGATTTTTTGCAGACATTTCTCATGACATTAGTATGTAATTCCTATCAATCAATCATTGGGGGCATACGCCGGGGGGCGCGTCGCTTCGCCCACCGTACGACGTCCCTCCCGGGGGTCACCACGCGCGAGTCCCCATGCAGACTCCTTTCCCATACCAAGCAGCTCTCGAACATCAACTTGCCCTAGCCACGAGCCTTGTGGGCGCCCCCTTGGCCTCCTCCACGCCGGATTGTCTCTTACAGATACAACCCGATGGGAAAGATTGGTTTCAGGGTAGCGTGCCACATGCCCATATAGCCGAAATTGGCGCGGACGGACTATACAGGTAATAGGCTTTACGGTCCAGTCGCTGATTTGACACGTAATCATCCTAGCGATACCCCATGATTCTGCGAAGACACTTATTACCAAAGGCATCGATTCGTCTCTTCATGTCGCTATTTAGTGTCCATGTCTCACAACCACCATAGAGTAAGACAGGGATCACAAGCGACTTGAAGATCCGGATCTTTGTCCTCCTGCACAGGTACCGAAAACGCCAAATACTCCTGCTGAGCGAGTCCATAACACCGTGGGCTATGCCAATCCACCGTAAGACTTCTTGACGTGACCCTCCGTCATTATGGACTGCATATTATGGCATGTACTATAATATGCCACAAATTAGTACCAACATAATGTAAAATATGGGTCGAAAAAGTTTCAATTAAACTAATATGAAATCTGAACCATATTTGGTAAAATTCTAGAGTCCTTTCCCGCCCATATTAGTGGCTTTATTTTCTCCAGACCTTCACAAATCCCTTCAGATACCTCTAAAATGTAATAATAAAGTGAAGGAGAGATTAAAAAATTTAAAACAAATTACTAACCTAACCTCAATATAACCTACCCTAACCTAACCTGGTAAAATTGTAGTCCTTTCCCGCCCTTAGATCTCGTTAGGAGGTTATTGGTTAGGTTGTAGTGAGGTTAGGTTAGTAATTATTTTTTGGGGGTCCAGGGCGGGGGTAATATAGGGGGAGGGAGGGGTTGAAGAGGGTATCTCTCCCCCACTTTATAATTACGTTTTAGGGGTATCTGAAGGAATCTGTGAAGGGGTGGAGACAAAAAAAATAACTAATAAGGGCGGGAAAGGACTGTAGAATTTTACCCCACAATTCATTCAGGCCCCCGCACTCCCACCGGCCTAGGGCCCCGCACACCATAAATCCGCCCCTGTCCGTGTCAGCAATAGATGGGCAAGCACCTTGCCTGGCACGCTGAGCAGTGTAATGCCGCGGTAATTGTTGCAGAACTGACGGTCCCCTTTCCCTTTCCAGATAGGGACGACAAGCCCCCTTTTCCAGTCAGGAGGAATGGTACCTGATTGCCACGCGGCAGTCAGGACAGCATGCAACCTGCGGATCATGGCCTCACCCCAAGCTTTGAGGAGATCCGTACTGATATTACAGACACCAGCTGCCTTTCCACCTCTCAACTTTGCCGTAATCCAATGTTGTGAAGCTGCTCAATTGCAGGGTCCACCGTGAACAACTGCCTAAAGTACTCAGCCCAACCCATCATTTCATATATAAACAAATTAATATAAATAGTAATGTGTATGTTGATCAGGTTAAATATGAATATCTAGAAAAGTAGAGTATCATAAAACATGACATGGGAACCTAACAGTAAAACATGTCTGACATGATGCATATGTCTAACCTTCAGCTCTTCATCACACCAACAAGCAATTGAACCAACTCATAGACCACTGTATACCTGGACTGCACACGCGACAATGTTTTGAATTGCGGGGCTGCATAGGGGCCTGCGGGGCGCCCGACAAAGAGATATAGTGGTCTATGGACGATCATATAGACGGGTTTATCAGTATATATGATATACTGTAATCTTCGTAAATGTTTGTTCTATAATATTATCAAATAAAAAACAGTAAAACACGCTAAAGAAATGCCATTACGAGACTATGAAGAAATATGCATGAACTTAATATTCACTTAACTCTTCGCCATTTAAAACTTTGCGAATCAACTTTTATCATGAAATATGATATCAATAGAAGCGCAATTTTATTAGCTTTCCATTGCTATATTTCGTTATCTGATAAATTAATTAGAACTATGCATAAATTAGCGTTAAATAAATAAATAAAATCATCAATCGGGTAATTTTCCCGAGTGATGATGTCATTTATTTACTTATATATTTCGTTTACTAATAAATGAATTAGCACCATGTATAAATTAGCGTTAACTAAATAAATAACCTCATCAATCGGGAGAATTACCCGATTGATGATTTAATTTATTTATTTAACGCTAATTTATGCATGGTTCTAATTAATTTATCAGATAACGAAATATAGCAATCTAAAACTATTAACATTGCGCTTCTATTGCTACCCTTCATGATAAAAGTTGACTCGCAAAGTTTCAAATGGCGAAGAGTTGAAGTGAATATTAAATATCATGTTCATGCATATTTCTTCAGTCTCGTAATGGCATTTCTTTACTATGTTTTACTTTTTTTATTTGATAATATTATAGAACAAACATTTACGAAGATTACAGTATATCATATATACTGATAAACCAGTCTATATGATGCGTATATATATATATATTTATATATATATATATATATATATATGAATCCGAGCGGCCCTCCGACTTCAGGGCAAGTTCAGGCCCATGTGCAACAGGCCGATATTCCGTGCGCAGTCCAGGTATACAGTGGTCTATGACCAACTATATAAGTTACAATTGTTTCAGTTCAATCTGAAGTCAGTTAACGTGAACATGAGTTCGGAATGATTTTACACCGCTAATATGTACATTACACGCACACACTAACAATTTTATATATATTTACCCCTGAAAAATGACATTTAACTTGATTTTTGACCTTGTTATTGACTTTCAATTGAAAAAATAACCACATAAATGAATTTTTCATGTCAAAATCATATGAAAAAGTGCTATTACATGTGATTCTAGACCTAGTAGTTAGTTTTTTATATTGATGTCTACGGAAGTCGGCCGTCATGGCGTCCATTTTGGATTTCAATTGACTTCTCGGTTTGCCCAAGGATTTTCTCTTGTTATCCGCCTGATATGCTTTACAGACATCCTAATGATGTAAAATCCATCGAGAAAAAAACTTTATCATTCCATGCAGGTTAACATTGAAAACCCCACTTTGGCAATCTGACTAGTCTTCTACGTTATGATGAAGGGAGGGAAGATTCACCCCTTGGTGACATGGTACCGTGGTGGTGAAATGGTGCCGTGGTGGTGACATGGTGCCGTGGTGGTGACATGGTGCCGTGGTGGTGACATGGTGCATGGAGTCTGACATGGTGCCGTGACTGCTGTATGTTTGGGGGGTCACTCCGTGGTTACCAAATGTTGAAATAGCTACCAAGAACACTTAGGAGAAAATACACGTGTCAGAACCACTGTTCAACTTTATTGCCGTAGCAACAGATGTCATAATTATCCTCAAAACTCGCTGAACCAGCAGTCATGCAACTGGGACCGGCAATACAATGTGCCACACCCATGCCTATTATACCCATACATATGCCTTAACATCGCTCGGGCACGCGTCTGGCACACCCACGCGGCATAAGAAAATGTACCAAACCATGTTACAAAAATGTGTAATACCTGTTAGACCTGTGAAGATTGAGATTTTCCACGTGAAAGATGCTTGCATGACGTGATAACTCGCTTGACACAACAACAAAGTGAGGGTTAATTAATTAAAATTAAAATGAGGATTTTGAACACTGGGATAGAAAACTATGGGGTTTAGGTAATCAGGCAAGGCGTTTTCCAGAGCATAGGCAAACTGCGACTTGTCAGAGAACTTGATCTCAGAGAAGGTATTAGTAACAAAAATATTCTAAAGAATGTTAAATTCTGAAGAGATTTGAACGGAAACAATAGAGTGGAAACCTTTCTTGTAAGAGCTTCATGTAAGCATAACAAAAACCAACACTTTCATAGTGACCAGAAACCGGTTGATAGGAAGTTTCGTAAGGGCAAACGACGGCCACATGATGTTCGCTTATTAAAAAAAAATGACAGAAACTACCTCGTGTAGGTCTCACGGCCTCTTGTAACT
>JACEEZ010007441.1:97500-105000 GCA_016584305.1 Chionoecetes opilio
TTCTTGAATGGGAATACGAATATATTAACAGCAATCGTGCGACAGTTAGAAATGAATACGTGGGCTCTCTCTCTCTCCCTCTCCCTCTCCCTCTCCCTCTCCCTCTCCCTCTCTCTCTCTCTCTCTCTCTCTCTCTCTCTCTCTCTCTCTCTCTCTCTCTCTCTCTCTCTCTCTCTCTCTCTCTCTCTCTCTCTCTCTCTCTCTCTCTCTCTCTCTCTCTCTCTCTCTCTCTCTCTCTTAATCCGGTAAATGTGATGTATACAAACAAAATACTCGTAAGTTAGAAAAGAAAGGACTGGAACATATATTGGCAGGGAGGACAAAGAGGCAGTGTAGTGCATGCAAGGCAGAGAAGACAATACAAGGTATAGGATACAGGGAAGGGGCATTAGGAAAGGCAGGGTTTGGCAGGAAACATAAGGCCGGGTAGGGTAGGAAGTGCATTGTTGGGAAACAAGGCAGGGACAGAAGGTAATGCAAAGTAGGGAGACAGGGAAGGGGAAATAAGGAAGGCAGGGTTCGGTAGGGAGACATGGGGCTGGGTACAAAAAGCAGCGCATGGTAGGAAAACAGGGCAGGCACGGTAGGGAAGGCAGGGCATGGTAGGCAGACATAGGAGGGTTGAAACAGCCAGTCTGTGATGGCCAAATGGACAGTGTCAAGTTTGTGAAGTTTGACAACCCTCACAAGGTTTCATTATATTTCAGGAGACTATTGTAATTATATAAAGACGCCTGTTTGTATTTATTTCGTTCCTTTGAACTGTTTATCATCATTAAGAAATATCAAGACATCTCTAATGAAAATAAACTACCACATCCCACTCACAACCTTCAAATTCTTTACAAGAGCAGCAGGTAGTGGGTTTCTCCACTTTAAAGTACATAGCTTTCAACTTGTTTCCTTTGATGTAAAAACAATATCGATAATGTTTTGTTTCTAACATGAGAACGACGCTCACTATTAGATGGAAGTTAAAGATGCATGTCAGGACTGCATGAGATAAAAATATTTTTGTTGTTTGAGATAAGAACATGAGAACATTAGGAAGTTACAAGAGGCCTGGAGACATATTACTCAAGTCTGGAAAGGATCACCTTTTCCTGGTGCTTGACGCTTGAAGACGCTTGGCTGTAGCTCCAAAACTAACCATAAGATTTTCTCGAAAATACCCTCATTGTGATTCCCATACAAAGTTACGAGTGTAATGGTAAGGAAACCTAACCTAAACTAACCGTTACCTAACCTAACCTAACCTGACGTGTTGAAGAGTAAAGTAGGCGAACCTTCACAGACTTCGGCAATATGCGGCCGGGAACCTTGCATGTGGTAGTCCTTGCTACACTTACATCCATTACCTACATCCACCTTTTATCCCTATCCATAACCCTGCCTATTCTTGTTTTAAAACTTCCAATTGACTTTGCTCTATCCACCTCATAACTGACTCTATTCCACATGCCACTCTATTTGTGAAATATTTTCTGCCTATCCCTTATTTAAATTTCCATTTATCCCGTTTGGAGCCATTATGTTTTGTTATATCCTGATTACTAAGCGTAAGAACCTTTCCTACATATCCTTTATTGTATCCCTTTAACCACTTAAGTACTTCAATCTGATCGCCTCTAACTCTACGCCTCTCCAGTAGGTGTAAATTCAAAAACTTAAATCTCTTCTCATAACAAAAGTTGCAGTTTTTATTTATCATTTTTGCCATCCTTTTCTTCACTAATTCTGACAATCCTGTACCCACCATATAATGCTTTGGCAAAAACTGCACTGTGTAATCGAGGTGGGGTCAGGCTAGAAAAAAACTGTTTAAGAAAAACCTCAACACTTCTACTTTTAACATTACTAGAATCTTAATTATTATAAATACTTACAAGGAATCGTAACGCTTTAGTAACGCAATTCCTAGCCTGAATACATTATTTTCTTGGACGAAGATCTGATTTGAGCTTGTTTTATAAAATCGTTCGCTTTTGTTCAGGACGAGAGGAAGAGGTGTGAGTTTGTCTACAGACTTGAGAACACGACCGGCACAACAGGAGTGAAGTGGCAATAACTTTTTTTTGTTTTTTTTATATGTTTGCTTTATTCGCATTTACCGTTTACTTGCATTTCTCTTCATCTCATTCTCTTTTTACTTTGATATTAAGTACGACCACCTTTATTATAACTCAAAATCGCATAGCAATGCAGATTGGTATTGAACAGTTCAGGGTTGTGTGACTAAGAGGTAAATAGTTAGTGCTCGCTATTATTACTACCGTTGTCATTATCATTGATTTTGTTGTTTTTATGATCATCATTGATATTATTACTATTAATATTATCATTATCAGTTATTATTGTTATCATTAATATTGTTATTACTGTTATTGTTATTATTATTACTATATATTATTATTATTATTATTATTGTTAATATCATAATAATAATAATTATATTGATATCATCATTAATGTTAGTAGTCGCAGGAAGTAAAAGTAATAATGGTGCTATTATTAGTGAAGTCAATATTTTTGGACACTTTTTAAAGCAAAAACGAAACAATGCTAATTTATATCTGATCGTCAGTACGGTTTCCGTACAGGGCGATCTACTGGCGATCTTCTAGCTTGCTTAACTGAATCATGCTCATCCTCCTTTAGGGGTTTCGGTGAAACTTTTGCTGTTGCCCTTGACACATCAAAAGCTTTTGATAGAGTCTGGCACAAATCTTTAATTTCCAAACTACCATCATTCGGTTTCTATCGTTCTCTCTGTACCTTCATTTTAAGTTTCCTTTCAAACCGTTCTATTGCAGCTACTGTAGACGGACATTGTTCTTCTCCACGTCTATCAATAGTGGTGTTCCTCAGGATTCTGTCCTATCACCCATTCTCTTTCTATTATTCATTAATGATCTTCTAAGTCTAACTCAAAGCTCTATCCACTCCTACGCTGATGATTCTACCCTGCATTTTTCAACGTCGTTAATTAGACGTCCAATTCAACAGGAACTAAGTGATTCACGGAGAGATGCCACCGAGCGCCTAACTCCTGATCTTTCTAAAATATCTGATTGGGGCAAAGCAAACATTTTTTTGTTCAATGCCTCAAAAAAACATTTTATTCACCTATCTACTCGACAAAACCTACCAGATAAGTATCCCCTCTTCTTCAATGACACTCAACTATCAACATTCTTGGACTGTCCTTTACTAAAAATCTGAATAATCTGTTTATCCCTCCCAGTTCCTTGCAATCTACAGGGGCCTTATCCGCCATTGTATCGAGTATGTCTCACATGTTTGGGGGGCATCCACTCATACAGCTCTCTTAAACAGGATCTAATCAAAAGCTTTTCGTCTCATCAACTCCCCTCCTCTGACTGACTGTCTTCAATCTTTAAATCACCGCCGCAATGTTGCTTCTTTTGTTATCTTCTACCGTTATTTTCATGCTCACTGCTCTTCCGAACTTGCTAACTGCATGCCTCCCCCCCTCCCGCAGCCTCGCTGCACAAGAAATTTTACTCATTCTCATCCCTATTCTCTCTATCTTTCTAATGCATGAGTTAATCAGTATCTTTACTCTTTCATCCCTTTCACTGGTAAACTCTGGAACTCTTTTCCTGTTTCTATTTTTCCACCTTCCTACGACTTAAATCTTTTCAAGAGAAAAGCGACAAGACACCTCCTGAGCTAAATTGGCCCATTTCCCTTTCTTTATTTTCTTAGTTTCTTTTTTATAGGGACTGGCAACTAAACAGGCTTTGTGTTATCTCTTTTTGCTGTGCCCTTGGCCAGTCCTTTGTGATGTAAAAAAAAAAATCAATCAATCAATCATTTGGGGCACACGCTGGGTGGCGCGTCGCCTCGCCCACCCTACGACGCCACTCCCGGGGATCACCACGCGCGAGTCCCCATGTAGGCTCCCTTCCTATACCAAGCAACTCTTGACAGGAAACATCAACTTGCCATTACCCCGAATGATGGGGTACTAAGGGGTTCTGCCCGAACTTCCCCTTAGACGCCCAACCTCTCACCAAGTTGACTAGTGGCCATGTACCATTCGTCTGGAGGGATGACTGCCAGGCCGTCTTCAACCAGCTCAAGACATTCCTCACCCAAGACCCCGTGCTGCTCTCATCCGACTTCACCAAGCCTTTCGTCTTTCATACAGTCCCAGTAACTACGCTGTGGGAGCAGCCCTTCTTCAGGAGAAGGAAAGCATACTCCACCTAGTCGCCTATCATTCTGCCAAGCTGAGCTCCCACCAATGCCGATCTAGCACCATCGAGAAGGAATTGCTCGCCATAGTCTCTGCCATCCAGAAGCTTGAGTGTTATATCTAGCCCTGTAATGCCCCTCTACAAGTCTATACCGACCACAACCGCCTCGCCTTCCTGGATCGCAACAAACTCTCCAACCAACGGCTGCTGCGATGGTCCCTCTACCTCCAACCCTACAATATCTGCATTAACCACATTAAGGGCTCAGACAACATCCTGGCTGACACTCCGAGCCGCCTTTAAGACTCATCTCAGGGTCAAAACCAGAAAATCTACGTCGTCACCTCCCCGAAGAGACCGTCTCAGGCGGGAGGTGTTACTCTCTTCGCCGTCGTTTCGTTATTCACCACCGAACTACCATCAAGACTCCAAATCCAGCCGGGTTTCGAGGCAAGTACCCGAAACCTGAGCTTGTCTCAGCTTCACTCAAGATGATAAAAGCAAAGTAACTAAGAACTTCTTAGTTACTTTGGATAAAAGGAGCTCGGCGGCCCAAACTCGTCAGTCTCAACTTGTCACTCGTCTGGAGTCTATCCTTCCTGGTGGTGGTGATTAATAAGCTGGACATCGCTCTTCACCTATTGATGTCGGTAACATAATTCTGTGTAAAGATTGCAAAAGGTGCGCGTCTTTATCTTTTACTAATATTTGTCTTTGTGTTTGATTATTTGTATTGCTTTATTTCATTTATTATTAATATATATTGTTTACAATTATTCATTTCTTGTAATTGTCTCCTCTTGTAATTTCTACTTGGGGATGAAATGTTAATGTAATTAAATTAAGAATATTAATATTTAAGTAAGTTTTTCCTCTTGTATCCAATATCCTCACGTATTTGTAGTGAAGCGTTAGTCCTTTTCTCATCAACCCCTAGACCAGGGGTTCCCAAACTATGGGTTACTACCCACAAGTGGGTAATTTGGATATTTTGTATGGGTAATGGAAGGCTGAGAAGAAAGACATTCATATATTATGGACAAACCCAACTGTAAACTATAGAAAGTTAAGACTTTAGAATTGATATTAGGATATCTGATTTATATCAAATTTTAGTCTACTTTATAATTTATACTTGGTATCTTATAATTTAGAAATTGAAAAAAATGTGAGTTAGCAACTCAAAAAATGTGAGTTGACAACTTTGCCTAAGAAGCCAGACGCTGATAGCGGTGGCCACGACTGACTCATCAGTCGTGTGATCACATTCAACAGTGTACCACCGTTTCTTTACAACAGTCTCTGTAGAAAGCTCATTAAAGTTTTTTTTTATTTTATTTGCAGGTGATAACTGTTTTAGAATAGTACTCTTAATTGTGGAAAATACTGTTACCTTGTTTAACTGCAATAATGTATTGTTTAAATTAGCTTTTGTGTTGTTGTCTATTAGTGACAAGTTATTTTTCTGTTTGCAGCTCGAAAAACAGTATGCCTAAACGAAAGTACAATGAAGCATTCCTGTCAATGGGGTTCACATACATTACTGATCGGGAAGGCATGGAGAAACCGCAGTGTGTTATTTGCCAGAAGGTTCTCACAAATGAGAGCTTAAAATCAAGTAAGCTTCAAGATCACTTCAGGAAATTACATCCTAAACACTAAAACATGGATGTAGCATTCTACAAACGAAAGGAAACTGCCCTGAAGATGAACAGAATTGATTCTACTGGATGTTGCTCAAGACAGTCAACTGCAGCAACTGAAGCATCATATCTTGTTGCACTCTGCATTGGAAAAGAGAGAAAACCGCACACAATCGGAGAAACACTTATCCTGGCCTGTGCAAAAGAGATAGTAACACTTTTGTGTGGAGAAGAGGCTGGAAAGAAACTTATATAGCATCTTCTCCTTGTTAAATACATAACACTGTACAGAGGAGGATCAGTGACATCAGCAATGATATTAAATTGCAGGTGGTTGAACAAATAAAAAATAGCCCATTTCCATACTTTGCATTAGCTTTGGATGAGACAATAGATGTGGCTCATTGTGCTCAACAGATAGGATATGTGCGTTATGTCCTCAGTGACGCAGTTAAAGAGGAACTTCTCTTCTGCCGAGAATTGAAAGCTAGCACAACTGCTAAAGATATTTTTGAAGAGGTTGACAGCTTTTTCACAGAGGAGCGTTTGCCTTGGGAAATGTTACTTGCAGAATGTACTGACGGTGCTACCGCTATGATCGGAGCCCAATCTGGATTCAAGGCATTTGTACCGAAGTGTTCAGAAGTAAAATGGACGCATTGTGTTATCCATCGACAAGTACTGGTAACAGAAACCCTACCTCCGGAGCTGAAAGAAGTAATGACAGTTGTTGTGAAAGCCGTGAACTTCATACGCGGAAGAGTTGTGAACCACCGGATATTTCGTGAGTTCTGCAGTGAGATAGGCTCGGAGTTTCAAGCTCTTCTCTTCCACACCGAGGTACGGTGGCTATCAAAAGGCAGAACACTAAACCGTTTCCTTGCACTATGGGAGAAGCGGTAGCAGAGTGGTTAGCGTCTCCGACTGGCACTCTCGGTAACCCGAGTTCGATCCCCGACGAAAACCAAAACCTTTCTGTACCTTCGAGTGGCCTAAGAACACCCACATGCCCTGCCCATTAACTCTACCTTCGATTGCGAGTGCATCGGAGGACACAGGGGGGCAGCATGAGCCTCTAATCACAGGCGTCACTATAAAAATCCTGCCTGCGACACCACGGACGAGGGCCAACCATCACAGCAGCCCTCAAGGGAGCCTCCAGAGCCTACCATCCGAGCCCTGGGTCACCACTGCCTACAGGTGCTATAGGTTCAGATGTAAAAAAAAAAAAAAAAAAAAAAAAAATATATAGAATGTGAGGAGAATATACACTTCTTGGAAGAGAAGCAGCAAAGTGACCTAGCCAATATGATTGCAGTTAATTCTTGCATTACACAAGTATGTTACTTAGCTGACATATTCTCAGAACTGAATAATCTGAATCTTTCTTTCCAAGGAGACAACAAGTGCTCTATTGACCTTTACGATAAGCTGTGTGCATTCCATGTGAAGATTATCCTCTGGAAAAGAAGTCATTAAGAAAAATCTGGTGATGTTTAATGAACTGAACAATATTCTTAGGGAGAAAAATGTGAAGTACACATTCCAAGGCAGTATTCTTAGTCATCTTACTGCTATGGATACCGCTCCAGAAAAATACTTTCAAGTAGACTTAGATCCTGGCCACTATGCAT
>JACEEZ010007441.1:115000-132500 GCA_016584305.1 Chionoecetes opilio
TCTTTGTGTATATAGTATATAGTGTATAAGATAAGTATGTGAGCATTGTGTGTGTGTACATTGACGTACATTGACGCATGTTATAGCCTTAACATAACAAATATGTATCAATCATATTAAAATTATTATGATCTACAACTTCTCCAAATTTCATGCTTCATATTTTGAATTGAGGTCCGTACAAAAGTCTCGACTTATTGGACCAATATATTTAATTTCTTTGTACAAGTATTTTGTGAATATTTGTTTATAGAGGTTAATAGGGATATCAAAATTTCATCTCATATCTCAAATCTCAAATCTCAAATTTCAAATCTCAAATTTCAAATCTCAAATTTCAAATATCTCTCTCTCTCTCTCTCTCTCTCTCTCTCTCTCTCTCTCTCTCTCTCTCTCTCTCTCTCTCTCTCTCTCTCTCTCTCTCTCTCTCTCTCTCTCTCTCTCTCTCTCTCTCTCTCTCTCTCTCGCTCTCTGGCGCTATCAACTTTTACCATTCATTTTTTTTTTTTTGGTTTACCTCCATTCGAGTAGAAGAGATGTTATAAAAAACCTTTAGCCGCCTCTACCTTGAGCATTGAGCGCGGCGTCACAGCTTTCGGTAACCAGAATAAAACTGTCACGGCTGATGGATGAGGAGCCCCATCCATCACGCCTTGCCTTGGCCACAAACAAATTGCAGCAAAGTTCACTCACTGTATATGAGACTCTCCCGTGGACAGTTGAACGGGTCTGCACCACATAATCTGCTGTAGATCACCTTATTAGTACCTCCCGTCTTTCCTGGGTCACCGGCGACGAGGGATAATCCAGATACGACGTTGCTTCCCTCACAGGCTTACAGGGTTAATAGCGTGGATCTTACTTGTCCCTTCTGGTGATGTCTGGACTAACGCGGGGTTGGGATGGGATGTTCAAAGAAAAACGTTATGAGAATACCAAGAATATTAGGTAATGACAAGCTTGTACTTGCTTGGTGCCTCCACAATCCATCTTGTCATAGTTAAACGTCACGAGTAGTAAGTCTAAGGTAGGGTAATCGACATGTAGACCACATTGACGTCATAATGCACTCCAAAATTTTCACTTCAGCCTCTTGTAGCCTTACTGTCTTCTCCAAACCCGCGCGCGCGCACCAGAGAGAGAGAGAGAGAGAGAGAGAGAGAGAGAGAGAGAGAGAGAGAGAGAGAGAGAGAGAGAGAGAGAGAGAGAGAGAGAGAGAGAGAGAGAGAGAGAGAGAGAGAGAGAGAGAGAGAGAGAGAGAGAGAGAGAGAGAGAGAGAGAGAGAGAGGAGAGAGAGAGAGAGAGAGAGAGAACAAAAAAAAGGAGGGGAGAGAGAGAGAGATACCAATAGACATAAAATGAATGATATACAGGAAAACATAATTCAACATTGAAAGACAGAAAATGAGATAGAGAGGCAGACAAATAATTCCAGGCAAAATTTTCTATGTAGTTCTGACATTCATGACAATAATGCTATACACTTTATCTTTCCGTTTTGTGGTATGGACATCATAGATGACTATTCATGCCTTCTTTGTTTTTATTATATTCAATAGCAACTTTTAATAATGAAGTTACTTTCATATTGCTATAAAATATATATATTCATATCACATATATTTGGGGGTAGAAGTTGCTTGAGTGATTAGTGTCTGGTGGTGATGAGGACAAGGTCCCGTACTGAGCTCGAATCCCGTCGGGGACAACTCTCTCCGCAATCGTTAACGGGGTGGCCGGGTGGGTATAACCTGCAAGGAGTGAACTCAAGGTCCAAAGTTCAAGTCCCGCTAGGAGCAACTCTTTCTTTCTTCGTCAGGTGGCCGAACACACCCACGTACTGCCCATCAACCTCACCTTCGACTACGAGTAGGACGGAGGGCACCAGGGGCGAGCCACGCCACGGGCGAGGGCCAACCAGTAGGAACCTACAGGGGCATCCACCTGAACTCTTAAGGAAGATAAACACCTAAAGGCGGTATAGGCTCAAACGTAAAAAAAATAAAAATAATAATAATAATAATAAAAAGCTCTATGTTAGTCCCATTTTTGGCACATATAATGCAGCAAGCATAGTGCACACACTCACACACACACACACACACACACACACACACACACACCAGAGGTGGGCACTTCCGTAAACACTTCCGCAAACCACAACTTCCGCAATTTGCGGAAGTCAGAATTTGTTTGTGGATGTGCGGAAGTGTAAATGTTTCCGGATTTGCGTTTGCGGAAGCACTTCCGCAAACGCAAATATGTACGCAATCTCTCAATTTTGAACCCGATTTCTGCATGACTACGCGTCCAGAAAACGCTGCTTGCCCACCAGTGACTCACCCTCTTTGATCAAATGGATTTTATGATGGCAACAGTAATCCTGTACTCTGGGACTGAGAGTGCTGTGAAGTGTGGGGCAGGTGTATCCAGCTTCTTTCCTGTTAATACAGGAGTGAGGCAAGGGTGCGTCCATGTCTCATCACTTTTCAACACTTGTATGGACTGGGTATTGGGCAAAGTTGTAGATCAAAGTGATTGTGGAGCATCCCTCGGCAACACCAAGACCACTGATCTTGTTTTTGCCGATGATGCCGAATCTTTGCTGAGTCGCTGGAGGTCCTGGTGATGGCTCTTGAGGCGATGCGCGAGGAGGCAAAGCCTTTGGGACTTGAGGCCTACTGGCTCAAGACCAAGGTCCAGGTGTATGGAGGCCTACTAGATGAAACAGTACATTCTGTTCATGCGTGCTACGAGGACATTGAGATCTTGGAAAATTTTACATATCTTGGTAGCGTAGTCCATAATGATGGTGGTTCACGTCAAGAAGTCTTACGGCGGATTGGCATAGCCCACGGTGTTATGGACTCGTTCAGCACGAGTATTTGGCTTTGTCGAGACCTGTGCAGGAGGACGATAATCCGGATCTTCAAGTCACTTATAATCCCTGTCTTACTCTATGGTTGTGAGACATGGACACTAAATAGCGACTTGAAGAGGCGAATCGATGCCTTTGGTAATAAGTATCTTTGCAGAATCATGGGGTATCGCTGGGATGGTTATGTGTCAAATCAGCGATTGCACCGTGAGACTGAATCGAGGCCCATTACGTGCATAGTCCGTCAGCGACAACTTCGGCTATATGGGCATGTGGCACGCTACCTTGAAAACGATCCTTCCCATCGGCTGTATCTGTAAGAGACAATCCGGCGTGGAGGGCGCCCACAAGGCTCGTGACTGGGGCAAGTTGATGTTTCCTGTCGAGAGTTGCTTGGTATGGGAAAGGAGTCTGCATGGGGAACTCGCACGTGGTGACCCCCGGGAGTGTCGTCGTAGGGTGGGCGAGGCAACGCGCCCCTCTGCGTATGCCCCCAATGACTGATTGACAGGAATCCACCCCCTCTTCAAGCTGCCTGTCGTCCGTCGTCTTAACCCTGAGAAGGTAGATGCCGTGAAATCAAGACTGCTGTTCGAGGTCACGGAGCAGGCTGTGTTGGATACCTCAGAAGGCAGCAGCCCAGATGAAGACGAAGAGGAGGATTTTTTCAAGGTGAGACTAATTCATTTAATCGAGATATAATGCATCTTCAGTTCAGTTGTGACATTTCATTACTCCAAGTCATTATATTAGCAATCTTGAGCGGCATGCTGATAAATTATTGTAATATTTATGATGTAAGTGCAATAATATATATATTTTTTATATCTAAGCATTTTTTTTCAAAGTAACAGTATAATTTTTCTCTGGATCCGATTACTTAAATTTTTTACTTGTTATATATATTTCAAATGTATCTATTATTTCCATGCTTTGATGAGTAGTTGACGGGTTAAGTGACTTTTGACTTCAGGTCATGATGCAAAGGTCCCCTTTGGCATGGAAGCACCTTAGGGTGATAGAGAAAAAAATATCCAAGGACACAAGTTAGATCAGTCTTCGTACCGGATTTATACGCGTTTTAAAAAAATGGCCGCCATCGTTTCAGCGAATCTCTGCCTCTTTTAAAGCTATAATGACAAATTTGGTGTCAAAATGTACATTTTCAGGGTCAAGGAATCCAACTAAATATGAGTCAAAGCTATAAAAGTAATAGTTTTCCCCTTACCATAACAATTGTGGGTAAAATATACAAAATATTGTAAATTTAAAGTGATGTAAATGTAAGGTTTCATATTTATAGCTTTAATTTTTTTTTTTTACCTTTGTGAATGTTTATATCCTATCTGCCTCATAATGTTCAAGCAAATTTATTTTTCATTTCAGATTAGAACGTCGATTAGAACATAAATTTCCCATCCCTTGAGTAACCCCAAAAGCACAACTGCCATTATGGACACTCGTGATTGGAGTTTATGTTTCATTTGTCAGTTACAGAAAAACAATGAAAAGACCTTAGATCCATCATTATCTGTAAAACTAAAAAGTAATCATGGAAAACGTTATACATGTTACAAAGACGTAGCTGATAATATCAAGGAGCTGAAGGACTTAGGTGAGTTGCCTGATTTTGTAGTAGTGAATGACATTTATAATAGTGGTGGTGGTATTAGTCATGGTAGCGATAGTGGTGGTGATCAAGACATAGTGATATTGATGATGTCTAATCAAGTAGTATGGCATAAAAGCTGTAGGAGTGCCATTGACAAACAAGAAGTCGAGAGAGCCAGGAAAAAGCACGACGAATCCACGAGCTCAGTTAAAACACGTCGCATGACCAGTGGTGATACGTCCACTAGGCATATTTCATTTACACCCTCAACATCATCATGTGAACAGTTCAACAAGCCGTGTATCTTTTGTGGTTATGTGGGCAAGAAAAAGGAAATGAGGAGAGCTGCCACCCTTGGATTGGATAGAAAAGTGCGAAAATGTGCTCACATCATGGGTGACAAACATCTCTTAGCTAAACTAGCTGCTGGTGACATGGTAGCTATTGATGCACTATATCACCGTGTATGACTAACTAGGCTCTACAGAAGAGCAGAAACTATTGGATGTGACATGATGGAAAATTATGAAATTCTGGTCATCAGAGCACATGTCCTCAGTGAATTGCTGGACTTCATTGAAGATAACCGTGGCTCGGGAGAATCACTCTCTATGGCGGACCTGACTGCTCTCTATGACAGGCGCATAGCTGATCTAGGAATTCCATGTATCAAAGGCAATACAACACGCCTTCGAGAGGATATTGAACGGCTCATTCCTGACATCAAATCGTTAAGATTGAATCGTGGCTGGTCGCTTGTATTTGATGATGACCTCAGCAAAGCTGTTGTGGACATGAAAAACAATACAACTACAGATGTATCAACCGTCCTCAAAGCAGCCAAAATCCTGCGCCAATAGTACCTCCCAATGAAGCAAGCTTTCACAGGTACCTTCTCAGCCTCCCATGAATCGTATGCAATCCCTCCATGTTAAAATATTTTCTAAACATGCTTATTGATAAATCAGTTATTGACCAGCCACCCTCTGGACCTGCAAAGTCCAAAGTTGCCACATCCATTGGGCAGCAAATTATATTCAACTCAGTAAGATACAGATCCAAGAAAGCTGACAGTGTTCCTCGTCACATAAAAGAGAGAGAAACCCCAACTTCACTCTATCTGGCAATGAAATTTCACCTCCAAACTGGTAATGCATCTCTGGTGGATATCATGCACAGGAGAAGACTATGTGTGTCAAATGATCGATTAAAAACATGCAGCACGCACATAGCTACGTAATTCAGAGATCAATCACTGGGAGTATATCGGCGTGGTTGTCCCACCTCAAGCAGTCAAGGGTGTGTTCACTATTGGTGGTATTGATAACATTGACAATAACCCATCATCAACAACAGCAACATCATCAGCCCTTCATGGAACATCTATAAGTAGATAGTCAACAAACTGAGAATACCATTGGTATCTTAGATCCAGTTGAGAATGGGAAAAGACATGTTAAATCCCTGCCAGCACATTACACAACCATTGATTTGGATGTTTCACTCCCAAATGATGGGGTCCTGTACGTTCCTACTCTGAATACCAACAGTCATCCTCATCCAGCTTCTCGTCCTCTCGCCACGGTCATTAAAGAAGGTTATCAATGTTTGGAGAGAGTAAGACACTTTGTGGGTAAGGATAACCTTGAAGCTAACGATTGGATATCATGGGCCGCATATTTTACCAGTATCACAGAGCCTACGTCATTTCCCATGACCAAATTGTACATGTTGCCATTATTTACAGAATCCCCTACAAGCCGCGCTATGGCTTGGCATGCAATGAAAGTCCTTCGCTATAATCAATCAACTACCTAAATCCAGGTCAGACACCGGTCATGGTTGCTGATCAACCTCTCTTTACATTGGCCAAAAAACTTCAGTGGAAGTTTTTTTCAGTGGCAGCATGGACTTTTTATGATAGTCAATTTCCTAAATAAATGTAATTAAATTTCTGAAAATATAGCCTAATTTGAATACTTAACTATTTAAGAGAAATATTTTTTTTGGTATATTTGAATACCCTTTAAATTTATTTTTCACTCCAAAATTATATACTTTGACACCAATTTTGTCATTGTAGCTATAACATAAGTAAATATATGAGATCTTCAGAATTATCAGCGGTCATTTTGAAAAAAATAAATATATGTTTTACCATTAATATTCATTATTAGGGGAAACATTATATTTTTACAGCTTTGATTCTTATTTAATTGAATTTCTTGACCCTGAAAATGTACAATTTGACACCAAATTTGTTATTATAGCTTTAACAGTGCCAGAGATATGGCGTTCGACGACAAGTTGGCGGTAATTTTGAAAAACGCGTATAAATCCGATACGAAGACCGATCTAATTTGCGTCTTTGGATATTATATTTTCTATCACCCTAAGATACTTCCATACCAAAGGGGATCTTTGCATCATGACCTGAATTTAACAGCCTATATTTTGCGCTTAACCCGTCCACTAGAGCCGAGGACCCACAGCTACAGAGGGCACCAACTCTATCCGCCTGTCCAACCAGATGGGGAAAGAGCTTGAGAGTTGGTGTTCAGAGAAGCAGACGAACAAGCTGCTGGAGCAGGCCATGTTTCACGCCCTTTCCCATGCCACCTGGGTAGATGTGTTTGTTAAGTACAACACGGCTATTAGGGTGGAGTGAACAAATAAATTTAAAAATTTTTATGAGCTAGAATATTGAAAATGTGCCAAATGGCCATGGTAACAATCCTGCAAAATTATATTAGTTTCTGACAACTCTTTGACCGCCCTTCACCTAATTGAAATAATTGGCATTTTAACCCTTTTTGTGCTTTTGTAGCCATATGTTACATACAATTTGAAATTGTGCTGACCAACACATAGTTTTTCACATCTTTCTAAATTAGTACGAAAAGGACGTAGTAGACAATGGGCATGTATGCCATGTATGGCCCAAGTTTACATTAGAAGTGTCACGTTTTTTCACAATTAAATGTCTCTTTTTCAGAGAGATGGCAGTTACAAGAGACATAGTTTCTAGCGTTATATTTGGCGCTCCACGAAACCTACCGACCAATACTCTGCCGACCTACACCGATCTCATGAAGAAATATATTCAATATCGACAAGACCTGAAGACGGACAATGGAAAATACCTTTCAATTTTGGACATATCTCACAAACTGTGCTATGAAGTCGAAGAGATCTGGGAAAATGCCTCACTTCCAACAGTAACGCACGCACAAGCGATTGAAAAACTCCACAACAAATACAACACAATCTTAAAGGTCTACAAAGGGAAAACGGATCAACCCACCTACCAACGGAGACTATCGGACTTTCGCGACAAAGCTAACATTCTGTTTGATCACAGCAAATGCAAGTGCTCCGACATGGTGTCCAACTGTAAATGCGCGAAAGAACACAAAGTTCCGACAAACGAACGAGAGTTCCTTCAAGACCAGAGACGATCAAGAAAGATGATAATCGGCGGGATAGATCAAGAGGCGACGTCAACATTGAAGAGGAAAGCTGAAAGAGAGGAAGCCAATCTCAATCGAATGAAGAAGCAGAAGACCGATGAGAGCAAAAGTCAAGCCGATTCTGCCGAAAGTGCCGAAAACGACACAGATAGTGCCGAAGACGACACAGATAGTGCCGAAGACGACACAGACAGTGCTTCTGTCGATTATATCATTCCAGAATCAGTCAAGGCCAAGACTATGCCAAAGCCGGATCGCCAATGTCAAAAAATGACAATCTCTCTACCTTCACTCGCTAAAGCTTGCGACCGTACCGGAGTTTCGGATAGGTCGGCTGCTGTATTAGCAACATCAGTTCTGCATGATTTTGGTCTCGTGTCGCCGATCGCTCGATCTAAAGTAATCGATCGAAACAAGATCCGCCGAGAACGCAGCAAAACTCGTGAGAAACTCCAGCAGAATGATGACCACACTGGCATAGAGGGAGTATTCTTTGATGGCCGCAAGGATAAAACTTTGACATAAGTTCTCGGGGCGTCGACAACAAGTACCACAGAAAAACCGTCATGGAAGAACACATAAGCATCATCGCAGAGCCGGGTTCTTCGTACTTCAGCCACACGACTCCGCCATCAGGCTCCAGCAAAGACATAACCGAGTCATTAGTCGCTAGTTTGAAAGAGCGGAATGTGAAGACAGAGAACACAAAAGTTGTAGGGTGTGACGGCACAAATGTTAACACGGGACACAGGGCGGGCGTTATCCGGCAACTGGAAGAAACCTTCCAGCATCCTCTGCAGTGGCTGGTGTGTCTGCTCCATGCCAATGAGCTGCCCCTGCGCCATCTATTCGAGGCACTCGACGGCGCGACTACAGGCCCGCGCGGATTCTCTGGATCTATCGGAAAGCGGCTAGTGACGTGTAGCGAACAGCCTGTCTCCTCATTTGAACCAGTGCAGCTGACCGAACAACTGTCCAATGTGGACCCGAAGGAGTTGAGCACAGATCAGCGGTATCTACTGTAAATGTGCAATAGCATCAGCAAAGGTGAATGTAGCGTCGATCTGGCAATGCGAAACCCTGGTTGCCTGAATCACTCACGATGGCTAACAACAGCCAATAGAATACTCCGATTATATGTCAGCGACAAGAAACCCTCCGAGAAGCTGAAAACGCTGGTTACGTTCATCATTCGCGTATATGCTCCGATGTGGTTCGCCATAAAAGTCCAGTCGTCATGCAAAGATGGAGCTAGGCACGTTGACCGGATACTCGTCAAGTCACGATACCTCAGCCCTAAGTACAAGAAGATCGTTGACCCCGTCATTCACCGCAACGCGTACTTCGCTCACCCGGAGAATCTGCTCCTGGCCATGATGACGGACCATCGACCACACATACGAGAGCTAGGCCTGCGACGAGTGATGAAGGCCAGAGCTGCATACCCCAGTGGACAAATACGGAGGTTCAAGGTTCCCGCAAAACTCAACTTCGACGCCGTGGAATACTTCGACATGATCGACTGGGCAGTCTGTCCTATCTCGGAGCCTTCCGTAATCAAGGCAATGACAGATGCTGAGCTCAGGGAACTCATCACGACGGAGGTGACTCCAACTGTCCTCTTCCCAAAATTTCCCTGCCACACACAGGCTGTGGAAAGACACGTGAAGCTGGTGACCGAGGCGGCAAAAGCTGTGTGTGGACAGAAATCGCGAGATGGCTTCATCCGTGCACGCGTCGCTTCTCGACAGCTAATGCCGACGTTCGAGTCGAAACGTGACTTCTCTCACTTCACCTTGTAACTGTTTGTGATTTTGAAATCAAGAGATACTGTAATAATCAAAGTATTTGATTGCATTAAATGAGTTTTAAGATGACTACCTTTAGACGCTAATCTACCTATATCGTTCTAATGTCGCGTAGTATTGTCAAATAAAAAGTTGTGAAGGGTGATCAAAAAATTGTTCAAAAATCATTAAATTTTTACACAGTGTTCTATTGATGTATTGGCACTTTTTGACATATCTAGCTAATTGAAATTCAAAAAAAAATATTTTTGGGCCATTTTCACTCCACCCTAACGGCCATACCCAGCTCTGCAGCCGTGGAGAGACTGTTCTCCCAGGGGTCGGACATCATGAAGGCTAAGAGAGCGAGTATATGACCTCCGATAATTTTGAGAGATTAGTCTTCATGAAGGGGAACATGGACCTGCTCAAGATGGAACTATCATCAGAGGACTTTGAATGAGGAGTCTGATGTTAATGGTTTGATATCTTACCAATGAAATATAATTTGGAGTGTATTGTACTTATACAAATTTTTACCTCTTAGTGTACACTTAAGTTGGTATATTGAGTGAGTTGTCACAATGAGGGGCAGATAAAATTTGAGTTATAACATATGTGGGGCGCTGAAAGCTAGGTATGAAAAAAATACTGATATATATATATATATATATTATATATATATATATATATATATATATATACTAGCCGCAAAGCCGCCCTCCGGGCGGACTTTTTGGCTAGCTCCTGCGGAGGGCTATTGGTGGGCCTTCGGCCCACCACCTGTGTTTGGTGGGCGGCCCACCAAACACGGACTCTCCAGATAGCCCCTTCTAACTTTCCTGAAATCATGGATGTAGAAATGTATGTATTCCCCCCACCCATTCACTCACCCATTACCCATCACCCCCCACCCATTCACTCACCCATTACCCATCACCCCCCACCCATTCACTCACCCATTACCCAACACCACACACCCATTCCTCACCCATTACCCATCACCCCCCACCTATTCCCTCACCCATCACCCTTTACCCCCCACCCATTCACTCACCAATCACCCCACACCCATTACCCATCACCCCACCCATTACCCATCACCCTACATCAAGGTTTCCTCAATTCTCACAACCCACTTTTTTTTTCACAATTCTCGCTAATAGGCTGCTAAAAAAAAGAAAAAAAAAGTGATCGGATCATCTCATAAGTGGACTTAAAACCTTCCCCTGGTCGACCTGGTTCCAAAAATGTGCCATATGAGGTGATTGCGCCACGGGGGGCGGAACCTATACCACACACACATACACACACACACACACACAGACAGACAGACAGACAGACAGACACACTTTCGCTTATATTATTATTATTATATATATATATATATATATATATATATATTATATAATATATATATATATATATATACACAGCGCGCCAAAGTATTGTTCGCGTAATCATAACACAGCGCTTCCATACGGGAATTCAGAAAATGTACTCTATGGCAGCCTACTGACTTCCGAGAGAGATATCTTACATATGGCAGCTTGTTTAAGGCACGGGTAGTCCCTCAAGACCGTTGAGGAATGTTCAGATGCCACTTGTCAATTATAGACGAAGCATTTAAAAAGTATCGCCTTCTTTCCCGCGAGTAATTTGAACAGACGCGCATTGGTACAACTATCATTATTTTCATAATGAGTGGCAAGAAAGACCTAACAAAGGAGCAAATTAAAGTTATTGTATCTCTACACAAGGCAGAGAGGCCAGTGGAAGAAATATCAAGGATTGTGGATGTTACAAGGAGATGTGTGCATAAGTGGGTGGAAAGATTCACGGTGGGTAGCACCGTCGCGACAGCCGCGACACCAGAACATTATAAGTGGCCAGGGCGCGGATGTAAAAGTCTTATCGCAATATTTTTCTTGCTCTTAATTGAGGATGGGCATCCACTTGACGTTTCATGACATTTAGGGCGCTTGCTGATGTTTTATAACTTATAACTTATAATGTATATATATATATATATATATATATATATATATATATATATATATATATATATATATATATATATATATATAGTTGATTATAAGAAAATCAACTAAGAATCTTCCCAGCAGCCCAGGGAGGGCAGGTATACACAGATCGTCACATGTACTACCAACTAAGAAAATCAACTAAGAATTTTCCCAGCAGCCCAGGGAGGGCAGGTATACACAGATCGTCACCCTGATGATGCCAAGTGCCTTTGGCGAAACGTTGCGCATAAACAACCCCAAGTATGACGAGTGTCTTTGTCACCCTGAATATCAAGATATATATATATCTATTATTATTATATTAATAAAAGCGAAAGTGTGTCTGTCTGTGTGTGTGTGTGTGTGTGTGTGTGTGTGTGTGTGTGTGTGTGGTATAGGTTCCGCCCCCCGTGGCGCAAACACCTCATATGGCACATTTTTGGAATCAGGTTGACCAGGGGAAGGTCATAAGCCCACTTATGAGATGATCCGATCACTTTTTTTTTTTTTTTTTTTTTTTTAGCAGCCTATTAGCGAGAATTGTGAAAAAAAAAGTGGGTTGCGAGAATTGAGGAAACCTTGATGTAGGGTGATGGGTAATGGGTGAGTGAATGGGTGGGGTGATGGGTAATGGGTGTGAGGTGATGGGTGAGTGAATGGGTGGGGGGTGATGGGTGATGGGTGAGGGAATAGGTGGGGGGTGATGGGTAATCTATAATAATATAAGCAAAAGTGTGTCTCTCTGTCTGTCTGTCTGTCTGTGTGTGTGTGTGTGTGTGTGTGTGTGTGTGTGTGTGGTGTGTCTGGTATAGGTTCCGCCCCCGTGGCGCAATCAACTCATATGGCACATTTTTGGAACCGGGTTGACCAGGGGAAGGTTTTAAGCTCAATTATGAGATGATCCGATCTTTTTTTTTTTTTTTTTTTTTTTTAGCAGCCTATTAGCGATAATTGTGAGAAAAAAGTGGGTTGCGAGAATTGAGGAAACCTTGATGTAGGGTGATGGGTAATGGGTGAGTGAATGGGTGGGGTGATGGGTAATGGGTGTGGGGTGATGGGTGAGTGAATGGGTGGGGGGTGATGGGTTGGGGGTGATGGGTGATGGGTGAGGGAATAGGTGGGGGGTGATGGGTAATGGTAAATATAAGCGAAAGTGTGTCTGTCTGTATGTGTGTGTGTGTGTGTGTCTGGTATAGGTTCCGCCCCCCGTGGCGCAATCACCTCATATGGCACATTTTTGGAACCGGGTTGACCAGGGAAGTTTTAAGCCCAATGGTGAGATGATCCGATCACTTTTTTTTTTTTTTTTTAGCAGCCTATTAGCGATAATTGTGGAAAAAAAAAAGTGGGTTGCGAGAATTGAGGAAACCTTGATGTAGGGTGATGGGTAATGGGTGAGTGAATGGGTGGGGTGATGGGTAATGGGTGTGGGGTGATGGGTGAGTGAATGGGTGGGGGGTGATGGGTTGGGGGTGATGGGTGATGGAGTGAGGGAATAGGTGGGGGGTGATGGGTAATGGTAAATATAAGCGAAGTGTGTCTTCTGTGTGTGTGTGTGTGTGTGTGTCTGGTATAGGTTTCCGCCCCCCGTGGCGCAATCACCTCATATGGCCCCTTTTTGGAACCGGGTTGACCAGGGGAAGGTTTAAGCCCGATTATGAGATGATCTGATCACTTTTTTTATTTTTTATTAGCAGCCTATTAGCGATAATTGTGAAAAAAAAGTGGGTTGCGAGAATTGAGGAAACCTTGATGTAGGGTGATGGGTAATGGGTGAGTGAATGGGTGGGGTGATGGGTAATGGGTGTGGGGTGATGGGTGAGTGAATGGGTGGGGGGTGATGGGTGATGGGTGAGGGAATAGGTGGGGGGTGATGGGTAATGGGTGAGTGAATGGGTGGGGGGTGATGGGTAATGGGTGAGTGAATGGGTGGGGGGTGATGGGTAATGGGTGAGTGAATGGGTGGGGGGAATACATACATTTCTACATCCGTGATTTCAGGAAAGTTAGAAGGGGCTATCTGGAGAGTCCGTGTTTGGTGGGCCAAAGGCCCACCAAACACAGGTGGTGGGCCAAAGGCCCACCACTAATAGCCCTCCGCAGGAGCTAGCCAAAAAGTCCGCCCGGAGGGCGGCTTTGCGGCTAGTGGTAAATATAAGCGAAAGTGTGTCTGTCTGTGTGTGTGTGTGTGTGTGTGTCTGGTATAGGTTCCGCCCCCCGTGGCGCAATCACCTCATATGGCACATTTTTGGAACCGGGTTGACCAGGGGAAGGTTTTAAGCCCAATTATGAGATGATCCGATCACTTTTTTTTTTTTTTTTTTAGCAGCCTATTAGCGATAATTGTGAAAAAAAAGTGGGTTGCGAGAATTGAGGAAACCTTGATGTAGGGTGATGGGTAATGGGTGAGTGAATGGATGGGGTGATGGGTAATGGGTGTGGGGTGATGGGTGAGTGAATGGGGGGGGGGTGATGGGTGATGGGTGAGGGAATAGGTGGGGGGTGATGGGTAATGGGTGAGTGAATGGGTGGGGGGTGATGGGTAATGGGTGAGTGAATGGGTGGGGGGTGATGGGTAATGGGTGAGTGAATGGGTGGGGGGAATACATACATTTCTACATCCGTGATTTCAGGAAAGTTAGAAGGGGCTATCTGGAGAGTTCGTGTTTGGTGGGCCGAAGGCCCACCAAACACAGGTGGTGGGCCAAAGGCCCACCACTAATAGCCCTCCGCAGGAGCTAGCCAAAAAGTCCGCCCGGAGGGCGGCTTTGCGGCTAGTATATATATATATATATATATATATATATATATATATAAATATATATATATATATATATTATATATATATATATATATATATATATATATATATATATAAATATATATAAATATATATATATATATATATATATATATATATATATATATATATATATATATATATATATATATATATATATATATATATATATATATTATATATATATATATACACATGTATATATATATACATGTGTATATATATATACATTAGGGTGTTCCATATTTAATAGGGAAAAATAAAAGTTCAGATACTTCGCCATATCGACTTTGCCCTGTTTTATTATTTAAAATGGATGCGATTGATACCTCTTTCAACAAAATCAAATAAAATTTACAGGTCGCGCACATGACTGCCGTAGCACTCAGAGGGAGGAGGCCGAGCAGGTGGCCTTGGTCCGCTTGGGAACCTTGCTGCGGTAGTGCTTGTCGACGCGCAGGAGGTACTGGAGCTGGCCCTCATCCTTTACAGCGCCGTCATTGACCACCTTCAGAGCCCTGACGCGGTTCTTCAGTGCCTCATCGATCGACGCACTGATCCGACCTCTGATTACACTGACGGACCTCTGATCGCACTCAGGGGGAGAAGGCCGAGCAGGCGGCCTTGGTCCGCTTGGGAACCTCGCTGCGGTGGTGCTTGACGACGTGCAGGAGGTACTGGCGCTGGCCCTCGTCCTTTACAGCGCCGGCGAACTGCTTGATGAGCGATCGCACGCTCAGCGCTGTCATTGACCACCTTTAGAGCCCTGACGCGGTTCTTCAGTGCTTCGTCCGCGAGTAGGTTCTGCGGGTGTTCTTTCCGATCCGTCAGCAGCTCGAACAGCCGCTTGCTGCGACTGGTGACGAAGCCGCTCAGGGTCGTGGTGTTGGTCACTCTCAACCCTTTCCCCTCGAGCCTCTTCAATGCCTTCTTGGACGCAGGCCTTACCAGGTTCTCCAGCATCCGCTTTTTCTCCCCATCCTTGACTCTGTCGTCGAAGAAAGCCAGCGCGATCAGGTCTTCTGAAAGATACCAGAGGTGGCGAGAAAGAGCCCTGGTACCCTCTGCGCCGACTTCCTTGTCAGGATACTCGTTGAGGGCCTGCAGGAGCTCCAGGTCGTTCTTTGGAGCGTACTCCGGAATCAGTGCCACGTGCCAGTGTTTGATGTACAAGAGGCTGACGAACAGCGCCACTTGACGGAGGCCTCGTTGAATGCGAGCTGGCAACTCCAACTGGTCGGCGAAGAGCGTCATCTTGACGGCGTATATGGCCTTGGCCATCCACCTTGCTTGGTGGTAGGCACCGGGAGCTCGGAATCGGATCTGTCCCTCGCTTCCTCCGAGGAACAGGAGGCACAGTCGGAGGAGTTCATCGTAGTCCTCTCGTGGGTTGCTTCCGTCATGGATAACTGTTTGCAGGAACGTAACCATCTGTACGCGGGGCAGCTCAAGGGCGTTCTCCAGTGGCTCCTCATCATTCAATGTGCGGTACGATCCACGATCAAGGGATTCCCAGCGTGACTGGAAGCGCTTGAAGGTTGGGATCTCGGGACCAGTGGAAGGTCCGCAGCACTTTTCGAAGACGTGCTTCAGGACAACCTCCAGTACGTGGTGCCGGCATGCCAGCCAGAGCAGGGAGCGACCGAGATTTTCCAGGTGTACACAGGCGCCTGCGAGCATGCCGCTGTTCGAGGCCGTCGTATCGAAGGAAAGGCATATGATCTGCTCCCTGGTACCGACTCGCTCGACCTCCTGGAAAACCGTCCTTGCGACTTCTTGTCCCGTTCCATCTTGTGCGACGGGGACTCCCAGGATCTCCTCGAAGCTCTGCCTGGTCGCAACCACGGTAATGCGGTCCTCTGAAGCCCATTTCGAAGTCGCTTTCGGTAGTAGTTTGCCGTTCCAGTGGAGAACCAACGGAGGAGGATCCTTGAAGGCCTCCCTTTCCAGTTGAATGGCAAGTGTCTCCCTGTTCCTGGTCCTTGAACGATGGACAGTGCTCGGCGAAATGACAAGCTGACTGACATCGTGGCCCAAGTCCTTCGCTGTCGCGATGTAAGCGCTCGAGGCCTGACGCACGGAGAGCCCTTCTCGGTCCCAGGCCGACGTTAGCTCGATATTTAGGGACAGCTTGTTTGTTGGTGCTGGCCGGGATAATTTTGTTGCCGGTGCCTTGAAGTCGCCGTCCTCATCTTCCGACGATGTAGTAGACGATGAGGAAAGGCCAGATCGCGGATAGGGGACCTTCTCCAGTAGGCGTTCCGTTTCAGCCTCCTGCTTCCGCTTGCGGTTTTCCAACTTCTTAGCGGCTTCCTTTTTCTTCTTTTCTTTCGCCACTTCGGCGACATCGACGCCGGCCATAGACGAACTGGAACGATCTTCTCTCTGCGAAATGAGGAAGCTTTTGTCCTCATCCAAGATATCCCTCCTTTCAAGAACGTCTGCGCTGGAGATGTCGAAAAGATCTTCCAGGTCGCTCTTCCAAATCTTCCGCTTCAGCTCGGCCCCGTCAGTTATCCTGTTTCGATCCTTCTTCAGGGCTTGGTACTCCTCGAACAGATTTTTGAAGTTCTTCCTAATGTTCGCGCCGGTTTTCGTTGTCAGCTTCGCCTTGCCCCAGATGGCCTTCAGCTTCTCACTCGTTGCCAACACGGAATCAGGGACAGTTTTCTTGAATACGTGGTGCTGATACATGAAGAAAAGGAACACTTGCTCACGCGAGGGCAAGCGAGCACCAAGGATGTCTGGTTCTGGAGCTTTGTTGAGCAACCACATCTGCGAAGACTTTCTAGTAGCCGCCATTTTACCTAAGAAAGAAAAAAAAAATGTATCTAATTCTACATAAACCGATTACATCTACGATTCTACACCGACACACAAATAGGTATATGTAAGAATGTCTCTATTTCACAGTTTATATCAACTCGAA
>JACEEZ010007441.1:137500-145000 GCA_016584305.1 Chionoecetes opilio
TAATGGGGTGAGTGAATGGGTGGGGGTGATGGTAATGGGTGAGTGAATGGGTGGGGGGAATACATACATTTCTACATCCATGATTTCAGGAAATTTTGAAGGGGCTATCTGGAGAGTCCCCTGTTTGGTGGGCCGAAGGCCCACCAAACACAGGTGGTGGGCCGAAGGCCCACCAAATAGCCCTCCGCAGTAGCTAGCCAAAAAGTCCGCCCGGAGGGCGGCTTTGCGGCTAGTATATATATATATACATATATAATACATATATATATATATTTTATTATATATATATATATATGTATATAATAAAATATATATATATATATCTATATATATATATTATATATATTATATATATATATAATTATATATATTTTATATATATATTTTAATACAATATATATATATTATATTATATTATATATATAAAAGTATATATATAATAAATTTTATATATATATATATATATATATTATATATTATATATTTATATATATTATACAGTATACTATATATATAAAATATTATATATTTTATAAAATATATATATATATATATATATATATTATATATAAAAATATATATATATATATACACAATGGGGAGGCGGTAGCGGAGCGGTTAGAATCTCCGACTGGCTTTCTCGGGACCCGAGTTCGATCCCCGAAGAAAACCCAAAACCTTTCTGCACCGGCGATGGCCTAAGAAACACCCACATGCCCTGCCTATCAACTCTACCTTCGACTGCGAGTGCACGGAGGACACAGGAGGGGGGCATGAGCCTCACAGGCGTCACTATAAAAAAACCTGCCTGCGCCACCAACGGGCGAGGACCAACCATCAGAACCCCCAAAGTGAACCTCCAGAGCCTACCATCCGAGCCCAGGGTCACCACTGCCTACAGGCGCTATAGGCGCAAATGTAAAAAAAAAAAAAAAAAAAAAAAAAAAAAAAAAAAATTATATATATAATAATGTATATATATATACGTGTATATATAATATATTTAAAATATATATAAATATATATATCATATATATATATATATATAACAGTATATATATGTTATATATATACATGTATTTTTATATATATATATTTATATATATTAATATATATATATATTAAAATTTTAAAATTTTATATATATATATATATATTATATGTTTTTATGTAAATATATATATATGAATATATATTTTATATATTAAAAAATATATATATATATATAAATATATCTATCTTAATTATATATTTTTATATATATAATATATATATATATATAATATATATATATATATATATATAATATATATTAAATCATGCATATATTTAGTTGGTATTCTTAGGTCGATACATGTTGACATTTCAGGGTGACAAAGACACTCGTCATTCTTGGGGTTGCTTATGCGGATGCAACGTTTCGCCAATGGCACTTGGCATCATCAGGCTAAAATAGTTTATAAATTAATATACTAAAACTGCTACAAGCGAACATCTAAAAGAATTTTTTTTAAAGCAATAAAATAATCCTATATTATCTAAAAAATAAAAACACAATTTATACTTAACAGACCTTGGTGTGTATGTTGTCTAGGTTGGCAGAGGACTGAATGAACAATAGTTTTTACAGGTAGCATTTCAGTTTGTATGTGGCAATCGAAACAAGAGTTTATTATTATTTATTTTTTTACATTTGTGCCTATAGCGCCTGTAGGCAGTGGTGACCCAGGGCTCGGATGGTAGGCTCTGGAAGCACACTTGAGGGCTGTGATGGTTGGCCCTCGCCCGTGGTGGCGCAGGCAGAATTTTTATAGTGACGCCTGTGATTAGAGGCCCATGCCGCCCTACTGTGTCCTCCGATGCACTCGCAATCCAAGGCAGAGTTATGGGCAGCATGTGGTTGTTCTTAGGCCACTCAACGGTGCAGCAAAGTTTTGGTTTTCATCGGGGATCGAACTTGGGTCACCGAGAACGCCAGTCGGAGACGCTAACCACTCTGTACAGCCTCCCCGCCTACCGCCTGTCTGTACAAAACAAACTGCCAAACGAACAAATGCTCGAAATGAGAAAGTTCCTAGTCTAGGATCATGCTTGTTGTGTTGTTTGATTTGGTTGATAGAAAGTATCGGACCTCGGGTATCAAAAGGCTATATGAAAGGTAAAGGGGCTATCTGGATAGTTCCTGTTTGTGGGCCGAGGCCCACCAACACACGTGGTGGGCCCCCCCCCCCCAAAAAAGGCCCACCACTAATAGACCTCCCGCAGGACTAGCCAAAAAGTCCGCCCGGAGGGCGGCTTTGGGCGGCCTATATATATATATAATATAATATCTATATATATATATAATATATATATATATATATATTATATCTATTAATATATATATATATATATATATATCTATATACATTATATATCAATATATATAATATATATATAATATATATAGTATATATATATAGTATAAATATTATTATATATATAT
Source organism: Chionoecetes opilio (assembly GCA_016584305.1). Lineage (NCBI taxonomy): Eukaryota > Metazoa > Arthropoda > Malacostraca > Decapoda > Majidae > Chionoecetes > Chionoecetes opilio. The sequence goes on from JACEEZ010007441.1 coordinate 139,986, forward strand.
ATATATATAATATATATATATAATATATATATATATATATATATATACACATTAATATATATACATTATATATATATAACATTAGGGTGTTCCATATTTAATAGGGAAAAATAAAAGTTCAGATACTTCGCCATATCGACTTTTGCCCGTTTTATATTTAAAATGGATGCGATTGGATACCTCTTTCACAAATCAATAAAATTTACAGGTCGGCGCACATGACTGCCGTAGCACTCTAGAGGAGGAGGCGCGAGCATGTGGCCTTGGTCCGCTTGGGAACCTTGCTGCGGTAGTGCTTGTCCGACGCGCAGGAGTACTGGAGCTGTGCCCTCCTCTTTACAGCGCCGTCTTTGACCACCTTCAGAAGCCCTGACGCGGTTCTTTCAGTGCCTCATCGTCGACGCAACGTTATCCGAACTCTGATTACACTGACGGACCCTGATCGCACTCAGGGGGAGAAGGCCGCGCAGGCGGCCTTTGTCCTGCTTGGGAACCTCGCTGCGGTGGTGCTTGACGAACGTGCAGAGGTACTGGCGCTGGCCCTCGTCCTTACAGCGCCGGCGAACTGCTTGATGAGGCGATGCGCACGCTCAGCGCTGTCATTGACCACCGTTTAGAACCCTGACGCGGTTTCTTCAGTGCTTCGTCCGCGATAGGTTCTGCGGGTGTTCTTTTCCGATCCGTCAGCGAGCTCAACAGCCGCTTGCTTGCGACTGGTGAACGAAGCCGCTCAGGGTCGTGGTGTGGGTCACTCTCAACCCTTTTCCCTCTAGCCTCTTCACATGCCTTCTTGGAACGCAGCCTTACCAGTTCTCCAGCATCCGCTTTTCTCCCATCCTTGCTCTGTCGTCGAAGAAAGCCAGCGCGTGATCGTGTCTTCTGAGAGATACCAGTTAGGTGGCGAGAAAGAAGCCCTGGTACCCTCTCGCCACTTCCTTGTCAGGATACTCGTTGGGCCTTCAGGAGCTCTCCAGGTCGTTCTTTGGATCGTACTCGAATCAGTGCCACTTGCAGGTTTTCATGTACAAGAGGCTGACCGACAGCGCCACTTGACGGAGGCCGTCGTTAATGCGAAGCTGGCAACTCCAACTGGGTCGGCGAGAGCGTCATCTTGACGGCGTATATGGCCTTGGCCATCCACCTTGCTTGGTGGTAGGCAACCTGGAGCTTCGGAATCGGATCTGTCCCTCGCTTCCTCCGAGGAACAGGAGCACAGTCGGAGGAGTTCATCGTAAGTCCTCTCGGGGTTGCTTCCGTCATGGATAACTGTTTGCAGGAACGAACCTATCTGTACGCGGCAGCTCAAGGGCGTTTCTCCAGTGGCTCCTCATCATTCAATGTGCGGTTACGAATCCCGTCAAGGTAGTCCAGCGTGACTGGAAGCGCTTGAAGGTTGGATCCTCGGGACGCAGTGGAAGGTCCGCGCGACTGTTTGCGAAGACGGTGCTTCAGGACAACCTCCAGTACGTGGTGCCGGCATGCCAGCCAGAGCAGGGAAGCGACGAATTATTCCAGTGTACATCAGGCGCCTGCGACATGCCGCTGTTCGAGCCGTCGTATCGAAGTAAAAGGCATATGACTGCTCCCTTGTACCGACTCGCTTCGACCTCCTGGAAAACCGCCTGGCGACTTCCTGTCCCGTTCCATCTTGTGCGACGGGGACTCCCCGGATCTCCTCGAAGCTCTGCCTGGTCGCAACCACGGTAATGCTGTCCTCCTGACGCCCTTTCACGAAGTCGCTTCGTAGTAGGTTTTGCACGTCCAGTGGAGAACCAACGGAGAGGATCCGTGAAGGGCCTCCCTTTCCCCAGTTGAATGGCAAAGTGTCTCCCTGTTCCTGGTCCTTGAACTGACTGGACAGAGTGCTCGGCGAAATGACAAGCTGACTGACTCGTGGCCCAGTCCTTCGCTTGGGGGTCCGCGGATTGAAGCGCTCGAGGCCTGACGCACGGAGAGCCCTTCTCGGTCCCAGGGCCGACGTTAGCTCGATATTTCGGGCAGCTTGTTTGTTGTGTGCTGGCCGGGATATTTTGTGTCCGGTGCCTTGAAGGTCGCCGGTCCTCATCTTCCGACGATGTGTAGACGTGAGGAAGGCCAGGATCGCGATGTGGACCTCTTCTCCAGTAGGCGTTCCGTTTCAGCCGCCTGCTTCCGCTTGCGGTTTTGCAACTTCTTAGCGGCTTCCTTTTTCTTCTTTTCTTTGCGCCACTTCAGGCGACAATCGACGCCGGCCATAGACGACTGGAACGATCTTCTCTCTGCGAAATGAGGACGCTTTTGTCTCATGCCAAATATCCCTCCTTTTCAAGAACGTCTGCGCTGGAGAGTCGAAAAGACTTCCAGGTCGCTCTCCAATCTTCCGCTTCACTCGGCCCCGTCCAGTTATCCTGTTTCGATCCTTTCTCAGGGCTCTGGTAACTTCCTCGAACATATTTTTTTGAAGTTTCTTCCTAATGTTCGCGCCGGTTTTCGTTGCAGCTTCGCCTGCCCCATATGGCCTTTCAGCTTCTCACGTCGTTGCAACAGGAATCAGGACAGTTTTCTTGATACGTGGTGCGGATACATGAAGAAAAGGAACACTTCTCACGCGAGGGCAAGCGATCAAAACAAGGATGTTGGTTCTGGAGCTTTGTTGCGCAAAACCACATCTGCGAAGACTTTCTAGTAGCCGGCCATTTTTTTAACCTAAGAAAGAAAAAAAAAATGTATTTTTTCTAATTCTACAAACCGATTACATCTACGATTCTACAACCGACACACAATAGGTATTGTAAGAAATGTCTCTATTTTCACAGTTTATATCAACTCGACCACGAACGACTAGAACACTCCTTACATCCTGTCCGCACTCTCAGCCCTTTTCTCTACATCTGCTGCCGCGGTCGCCCATCCGCGCGCGCACACCAACGTGCTGCAGTTTGCTAGCACACCGTGAGTTTGTTGGGCAACTCCGTTCGCGCGGCCCGGCCGTTAACAATTGACATATAGATCAAAGGGATGTCACGATTTTGACTGCAAGCCCGATATACTGCGAAAGTGCCGAACCCTAAACCCTATTGGAATGAGCTGAATTTGGCACGACACTTCACAAGCATATATACTACACGGGCGTATCGTATGAACAAACTATTCGGACTTCGACAAAATGAAACACCCTAATTATACTATATATATAATAGTAATATATTTATTATATATATATATATATATATATATATATATTATATATATATATAGATTATATAGATATAATATAGTATATATATATATATATATAGATATATAGATATACAATCTACATGTATATATATATATATATATATATAAGATAATATATTATATATATATATATATTATATAATAATATATATTATATATATTATACATGTGGATATATATATAGTATATATATTATATTATTATATAATATATATATATATCTAGCCTTAGCAAAAAACCGCCCTCCGGGCGACTTTTTGGCTAGCTCCTGCGTAGGGCTATTGGTGGGCCTTCGGCCCTACTCACCTGTGTTTGGTGGGCCTTCGCCACCAAACATGGACTCCTCAGATAGCCCCTTCTAACTTTCTTGATCATGGATTTGTAGAAATGTATGTTTCCCCCACCCATTCACTCACACCATTCCCATCACCCCCCACCATTCACTCACCCCATTACCCATCACCCCCCACTTCCTTCACTCACCCATTACTTACCCATCACCCCCACCATTCACTCACACCCACTTACCATCACCCACCCCCCACCCATCACGCACCCATTACCACACCACACCCCATTCACTCACCCATTCCCACACCCCCCCCCATTCACTCACGACCCTTACCCATCACACGACCTCCCCCCCATTACTCACCCATTACCCTCACCCCACACCCATTTCACTGTCACCCAGTACCCTGCCCCCCCACCTATTCCCTCACCCATCACCCATCACCCCCCATCCATTCACTCACGCCATCACCCACACCCATTACCCATCACCGCCACCCATTCACCTCACCCCATTATACCCATCACCCTACATCAAGGATTCCTCAATTAGAAGAACTCAACCCCGAATCCATGGCGCTGGTATTTTAACCCTCACAATTTTTGGTGAACAGTTGGATCAAACTTTGAATGAGAAAAATTGGGCTTATTCCACTGTACTTAAAACACACAATTATATATTAGAACGTTTTCTTCTATATTAATTGTATAAGCCTTATTCGGTAAAACATTGTATATAACCAATATCCAAGTAGGTTATAGTTGAGGAGCGAGGTATTTCTCGCTATGATATTGATAGTCATACGAATGTTTAGAGTTTCTATACCTAGGGTCAGTCATATTTTCCTGTTATTATTGTTTATCAATCAATAGAAATCCTTATAAGTGCAATGAGTCGAACGCGTGAAGTGGCAAATGTTTTGATTCAATCGCCCCGCCGACAATGTCTCCCCCTGCCCACCACTCCCCGCGCGGCACGTCGCCTCACAATATAACCTAACATTGTCCGCAGCAACAGCGATTCGGCATTCTTTATTCTTTTCGTTTTCCAAGGCATTGCTTATTGTATTTGACAAGCTTTGCCAGACGCCAGCAGTACTGTCTTAGACAGTGTGAACATCGCCCAAATTTTACATTGCCACAATATACATGTCAAAAATCTATTAAGCTTTGCTACTCGAGGCGAGTAAATTTGCATGAAATTGCTATTAAGAACGTGTCCATCGTAATGCATGTTCATCCACATACGTAGTAGAACAACAGAAGAACTATATTTTTTGGTATCAGGTGCGGTGCATCAATATTTATCGCAGAAATTATTTATGAAACATAGTATTCGCGGAGCCCAAAACACAGTAGACCAACCTTTGAGTTAAAACGGCCAGCGACCACTGGCATTTCTCGAGTTGCATTCTCTCTAATTCCCTGCAACCCCCTTTTGTTTTCACAATTCTCGCCTAATAGGAGGCTGCTAAAAAAAAAAAAATAAAAAAAAAGTGATCGAT
>JACEEZ010007441.1:150000-175593 GCA_016584305.1 Chionoecetes opilio
TGGTTGATAGAAAGTATCGGACCTCGGGTATCAAAAGGCTATATGAAAAGGTAAATATGGGGGCATACGCTATGCTGTGCGTGGCCTTGGTGCTCAATTCCGTTGCATTAGCCTTTTAGTCTGTGGTAGGGGTGAACCCGTTACCCCGGGACACAGGGCTAGTGTGACACATGAGTTACCACAGTTATCTTCCGTGGGTTTCCCCAAGTATCCATTTATCAACTCCGAAAGGGCGGAAGAACAGCTGTTTTGGCTGGTCGCCGACTTGCCCTGACCGGATTCGAACCAGAGCCCGCAGATTCGTTGCTAGGCGCGCTAGCCACTACACCACGGAAGCGGCATCACAGGCTATGTCAAACGTTAATGTTTCTTACATACTTTACTGGCATTATAGTATACCACATTTACACTTTTGAGTCAAACAAATTGCAAGTTTGTTTTATTGTTTATTATTGTTTATTGAATTGTTCTTTATGAAATATGCAAAATGGGACGCAGGTTTCCAAGACCATATTTAACCGGTAATTTCATATTTCAATGGCCGCCATTTATTATATAGGCCCATTAATCTCTAACATACACATTTTTTAGCACATAAGTGCATTACACTTGAATTAACATGACCATGAGCTTCACACTTTTTCAACTCAATGACCCTCGAAAACTTTAGTCCAAAGTCATGAATAAAAAAAAACTAAGGTCACATGACATTTTCTTTACAACACAAGTGCATAAGACATAACTAATATTATTTTTTAACAGTATTAATTGTTATATCGATATTGTACCCTGTCCGAAGTTACCCAAAGTGTAGTCCCTATGTCAAGAGCTTGCGACATTCGTCACAATCAAATTAAAGAACCATTAAACTGTTATATGATGCACATATTAAGGTGTTCTTTATTTGTGTTCTTTCTAGATACAACTGGTGAATTAGTAGTCAAATTAATCTAACATCGTATGTTTGTGCATAGTCCGTCTTGGGCATTTTCCGGCAAGTTCGGTGCAGTACATCCCGTTTTTCTTGCATGAACATATCATGTGTCACAGTACTCCATGCATTTGCAACGTACGATCTCTCAGAGGGCATCAGGAGCTGGTCTGTGCTGTCCATATTTTGCAGCAACAAAACTCTCGTGTTGACTATTCCATCTCAATCTTCACGTCTTCAGTACCATACGTTTTCCTACCATATTTTAGTCTGTAGATACCTCTATAAGAATGATATTTGGCTGCATCATCTGTTTGTGGAGTTTTTTGATGTCGACACTCTTGAAGCTCTTGACAACTTTGTCACCAAAACAGCTCTCCTTAAGTATTCAAACTTGTATCTCGTCGCACATACAAACATACCAATGCTGTTAGCCCCAGCATTTCTGATTTCTTCGTGCTAGCTGAACTCGACATGAAGATTCACCCTATCTGCATTAGCGTCGTTAAATTTTTTTAATGCTATCACGCAGCCTTTGCCGTCCCATGGAGTCCGACGTGCTATCGCATCCGCATACTGCCATGTATTGGGGCGGCGGTAGCGGAGTTGGTTAGCAGTCTCCGACCTGGCGTTCTCGTGACCCTAGTCGAATCCCCGAAGAAACCCAAAACTTTCTGCAACCGTCGAATGGCTAAGAACAACCCAATGCCTCCTGCCATCAACTCTACCTTCGATTGCGAGTGCATCGGAGGACACAGGGGGCGGATGAAGCCTCTACAGGCGTCACTATACAAATCCTGCCTGCTCACCACGGCGATGACCCACCATCACAGCCCTCAAGTGAACCTCCAGAGCCTACCAATGCCGAGCCCTGGGTCACCACTGTGCCTACGGCGCTATAGGCACAAATGTAAGAAAAAAAAAAAAAAAGTAAGAATGGTAGGTATGTGCTCATCGGCTTCCCAAAGTTTCACATGTCGCCTGATATTCACAATGGGCTTATATTGCACCTCTTTTCTGACTTCATGAGCATTTGGTACCAAGTTTATGATTGTGGCGCACTAGCACTAGATGGCTTTATCCTCAGCATTACAAATTCGTTTTGTACTCGAGCCATACTGACTGCTGAGTCTGAACAATTCAGTAGATTCTGCATCGCTTTCGCATGGATGGTATCTATTATCCTTCTTACGCATTCTCACTGATAACATATTTATGAATTCCTTCTTGTTTTCCGTTGTTTCGAATGAATGTTTCTTTTCCATCTTAGTGGCAATCGATGGCTCGCTACTTGAACTTTTCCAGAAAATTGTCCCCAGCCCTTTGGTGTGCTAACGGTTTTTTATTGTACTTTAGATATCCATCGAATACAACGATTAGATAGATGTCTTTTTTACCATGCGTATGTAGGCGGTGATTATTTGTCTGTATGTTTGACCTGTGTCCATGGCAACCTGCGAATGGAATAGGAAGTAGTCCACACATTGCTTTCTGCTTCAGGAACTGGAACTCTGGGGTATCCTTACTATTTGGAAATAGCCTCAGCAGTTTCTGGTTTTGAAGCAGATTAAGCAGAGTCCCCTTTTTGTGAATAGTGTAGTGGGATACAAACAGAGATCTCATATGTTAAACACGTCATTTAGGCACATCGCTGTTTTTTTGCAATTATTACGCTGGTCTTTAAAACCATCTCCTTAACTTAACAATAGTGACAGCTACCTGCCCATGGAAAAATCTGGTCCTCAGAATGGCCGCTATGTCTATGCTATAGGCCCTATCAATCTACCACAGTAGCGATAGTTAGCTCCTACCCAATTTTTTCTCTACCTAAAATGCTATGCTAATAGGCCTTTTTAAGTTTTAAATGGGCTGTTTTTTTAAGTTTAAATTTTTCCCAAAATTTTTACCCAAAAATTTTTGCTGAAAAAATATTGGCTTCCCGTCGCACAGGCATCCGTGACTGCCAATGTTTTTTGACTTGAATCCCCAAAACCTGTACATAACAGTACACATGCGGCCCAAGGTCTCTACCACCATGATTGCCAGTACTACACCTCTTTTTAAAATCCCCAGTACCTACCTATTACAATCTAAAGAAAGAGAATATATATCAAATAACACTGGGGAAAAAATTTTTTTTTGATTGGGGTCTGACACTTGTTTTTTAAATTTTTTTTGGGGGCTATCCAAAACGATCTGTTTTTTCTCTTCACGTAAAGTTTTTGAACTGTAGGTTTTCTTTTCTTAAAAAAAATGAAAAACTGTACATCATAACATGCTTATTTTATAAAAGTTCAAAGGTTAAACTAAATAAAAAATGAAAAAATGGGCATGTAAATGTTTTTTAAACTTATCTTTTTTTAAAAGGGAAAACTATAATTGTTGCGGGTTTAAGGGAAAAAATTTTACGTTTCACTTTGTCTGGATGTTAAACTTGAGGACTATCGCGTTTGATGCCCCAACAAAGCAGCCTCATATGCACATCCATCACCCTGAAACGTTTTTTCCCATAACCTTCAATCTTGGTGAATCTTCACCTTGCTCGTCGTAAGCACAAGTTTTTTTCCGGAAAGTTGGAAAGATGGCTATGCAAAAATGTATTTATACTCTTTTTGCAACCAACGTTTTGTACTCTCCAATATTTCTAAAACAATTTCTGTGTAATTATTTGCACGTGTTTTTCCAAAAAGTTCTTGACGACGTCTTTGAATATACCAAACTTTTTTTAAAGGTCTGACATGTACCGTTGAAATTTCATTTTTGTGACTGTCAAATTTTGTGGACCATCAACCCCCGGGGCCTTGATTTTTTTCAATTGACGTCCGGGAAATCCAAATGATGTACTTCAAACTCGCCCAGTTGACAATGCTTTTTTTTACAAATTGTTTCATGAGACCTAGTTTTTTGCAGAGGGGGGAATTTTATTTTCTTCCTGTCAACAATGGCTCATGTAAAATTTTTAGATCCCGGGTTTAAGATCGATTCGGAGGCCATTCGTCTGAACCCAATCTTCTCTCGACTCTGTTTCCCCATACGGGAAAAAGCGGGGATACTTTTGTACCCACTTTTGTTGACTAAGAAGGGGACACCTTTTTAAGGTAAACCGATGATGCATTGTGTTTGTCATATTGCAAAAACTCAATGACTCTCTTTACATCTCTATTCTTCACGAAGACAACCGAAACCCAATTGGGCTGCGCCCAAAAAATGCCATTGGTAGAAGGGCACACTTCACTCCCCTTTGAGCTACAATAAACAAACGCCTTCATTTTGGGTTGTAATTGAAAACCCTAATTCCTTCAGTAAACCAAATTTTTGGCAAAACAAAAACCGCTGGGCCCTTTGAAATACTGCAAAATGTACTTTCTCTGGTTTGAAAGTTTACCTTTACTCCTTGTTCAAATATTTTTTTCTCGTTCATCTTTTGCTGTATTTCTGAAGCTTTTTTGGATGGCCCAATCACGTGCTAATATTCAAATCGTGCTGACAAAACCCCCACGAACTGAAAACCTCGTGAATGTCAAAATCTCAAAACATTGCTTCTTCAACATACTCAGATCTTCTAGAGGGGGTAGTTGTTCGAAACTGGCACTGGGAAATTTTAGCTGATGACATTGGTCTTTTATGACGATAATTAGGATATTCCCCATTTTTCTTTTATTTTTTTTGTTTAAAACCTATTTTTCACTAAAAAAAAGTAAAAGTCGTGGAAAGATCTTTTTGCTCCGCCAAACCCTGGGGGCCAAATGCCAACTTTTCACGTGTTTTTTTTGGTCCACATCCGTAAACCTCGACACACTGCTTGCACACTTTGTGAGGGGCCCCTAGCTTGTCTTGATCACCGAGTTTCACTTTAAAATATGCGAAATATGCTTGTTTGACAAATACGCTGATGCTTGCCCTCTGACTTGGAATGGTGAAACTACCACATATATAGCAGAAGGAGTCAGGGTTGTTTAGGCATTTACGACGAGACGTAGCAGGAGCAGACATGATCTGAAACAAAAGAAATATATACCTATGTAAATAAAACACTAAGCTGGAATAGTTACAAGCTCTGAAAAAAACCCAGCATAAAACGAAATAGAAATTACAATGGTATGTTGCTACAAGGTTAAGAGAAAAGCCATAACAAATCCTCCTAATTCCTACTATCCTAGCTTTCTGTTTGCAGATATTGATAGTACTGACCTATTGGGAGCTGCACACACCTCTCACCGCACTGTCTCAATTGTAACTGCACAAACAAGTTGCCACATAGCTCTCGATGAGTCAAATCGTAATCAGCTGGCAAGTTTTACTACAGCTCACAAGTGGAATTTTGCTTATCTGGAGGGTAAGCTGTGGAGAAAAAACTTGTCCAACGACTGCAACCAGTCGAGGCCATGCTGCGAATAATCGTCATGAAATTTCCGTTATTTTAGCGTGGGAAAGACGGGGAGGGGGGGGGGGAGAGAGAGAGGAGAGAGAGAGAGAAGAGAGAGAGAGAGAGAGAGAGAGAGAGAGAGAGAGAGAGAGAGAGAGAGAGAGAGAGAGAGAGAGAGAGAGAGAGAGAGAGAGAGAGAGAAGAGGAGAGAGAGAGAGAGAGAGAGAGAGAGAGAGAGAGAGAGAGAGAGAGAGAGAGGAAAAACGAAATTTTTTGAGATATTTATTAATCATATTACTATTATTATTATTATTATTATCGTCATCATTGTCCACTATAAATAGAGCAGTATCTTTAGCGCTATATTGCTTCCGAAGTATCTTTAGTGCCTTGGCGATTGTTATCACCTTGTCGTAGTTATTGTGTTCAATTAATAATATTTGGAGGCACATAAGTAGTTGTGGCCTAGTTAAGGTGGGCAAGTGTGTGGACAACAGTGTGACCGACATCAGTGGCGTGGTTCATTACACAAGCGAAGGTTGAAAAGTAGTGTGGGGAATGGATGGGCCCTTCTTCAACCACTCGGCGTCAGTCGCAGCACGGTTGGGAACAATCGCCGCACGACGGTAACCCACGGTTGTCAACGACTGTCGTCGCATGACGGCAACACAATATTAGTGGTTAGATTCGTTTTAGTCCGCGACTGTCCGCGACTATCGCCGACAATCTCAGATTAGTGGCCGAATAGTCGCCTAACTACGGCAACCTGATCCAACCACGCCGATTTTGGAGCTTCAGCCCCCCCCCCCCCCCCCCCCCCCGCCCCCCCCAATCGGTTGCAGTCGGCACCGACTGAATGATTCAGCAAGTCGTGACCCGTCGCCGACGCGAGTCTTGAATATCTTAGGCTGTATATTTTTAGTTCTTGTTTCAAATACTTAGGTATTGGTGGCGTGCTGTACTATATTATTTTGTCAGATGCTTATCTTACAATGAATCTTTATCTTTTTCCATCAAAAACATATGGAAAAACTATTTACCTATATCAATGTACTAAAACAGTAGCAGAAAAGGTCATGCTCATTGCATAGCCAGCTGTATTATTGTTTTTCCAAGCTAAGATGAAAATACTGGCTCGATGCAGCAACTCAACCTCTTTAAAATAAGTCAGATTTAGTAACAATAGATATAGTAGAGGACCCTACCATTGAGCCCGTGACCAATTTCTCCTGATCAAGGTTTGAAGGTGGTTTTTAAATGACTTGAGGATACTGAACAAAATAAGCACCCATGTCCCTCGCAAAAGTGCGGGCTAACTCCGCCAGGGGGAAAAATCCATGATGGCCGCCGTGAAAACTAGATTTGTCATATCTTCACTCATTTAATAGCTATTAATATGTTCTTGATGTCTAAATGTATGTTTTTTTAGATCAAGGAAAGCAATAAAGACATCATAGAGTATATTTGTGGACAAAAAGTCATTGTAATTGAATATTTTATTAAAAAATGAACACGAAAAATGTCAATAATCGTCAATAATCGTATCAAGCATATTTACTAATTGATTTACAGTTAAATTTATTAAGATATGATTGCCTTATTATCATATTTTTAATAACATGTCCTTTTGTTTACAGATTGGAAGATGTCGAGACCACCACAGAAAAGTCGCAAGAGGAGGAGTGAAGATTCAGCCATTGGTTCCTGTATCTTATGTCATCTTGATTGTGATGAAGATCGGAACAACACAAACCTAGATGCCTGGAACAATCTTAAGGAGCATGCAAAGCAATGAGTAGGGCTGGATATCTTTGGTTCAGTGTATGATGAAGTTGTCTGGGAAAATGGATCGAATGGTGTGTACTTCCATCAAAATTGTAAGCTGAACTTGTTCAATAGTAGAAAACTGAAGCAAGCCCTGAGTCGAAAAGAGAAATGCCATGCTGAAAATGTAGGAACTGCAGCACAGATGCAAACTGACCCCACGTCAAGTCAAGGTCCAATTGAAACTGGTACAAGACAAACACGTTCGATCACAGGTTTAGTACATGACAAAAACCTATGCATATGGTGTATGAAACCGGAAGACCAGAAACATCGCGGAAGAGTCAAGTGCCATATCATGGAACAGCTGAATGCATGGTATGCCTTCAAAAGACACACTGTGTACTTAGAAGATCTTACCATGAGAGAACGGCTGTTGACCTTTATTGAGTCAACTTCAGACCCATTTGCAGTTGAAATCCGTTATCACCGAACATGTTGGGTAAAGTATATATCAGCCACCTCAGATACAGGAAAAGATTATCCCAATCTTCATCTGCAGCATGTGCATTTTTCATAAGTGAAAGAGATGTGGTTCAAACGTATTCGAAATGTTGTGCTGGAGCAGCATGAACTTCGCACATTACAGAGCCTTCTTCAAGATTATATTCAGATGCTGCGTAATTTTGGAATGAATGTTGGAGTGGTGAAATCATGCACCATCAAAACTATGATACAGGAAGAATTTCACGATCGCATAGACTTTCATGAATGATACCAGAAGAACCACAGTGCATTGGTTTATGATACCTATTCTGGGGGTAGTTATGCAGAAGCTGCTATCAACTGCTGGGGTGTAACTGACGAACAACTGATTTCGACCGTAGCACAAAGGATCAATGTACATGCATCACAGGCACAAGTGATGTCATGGCCACCTCATGTCGATGAATTGGTGGATGAGGAGGACTCGAACGAGCTCTTGCACAAATTTGTAACCTTGTTGAAGAAGCCAAAAGCTGGTGAAGACCAAAAAGACCCGGCAGTTCTGGCACTGACATCTCTACTAACTTCATACATAACGGGGAAACGAACATCATTCAAGGTGAAGCTGGGAGTGACGCTTTATGGCATGACTAGAAGTCGAGAAATAATTGACTTGATGCATAAATTTTCTCTTGGAATCAGCTACAAGGATGTTCTGAATCTTTATGATGCGTGGGCCAAGTTGGACATCGAAACAAATAGAGCATGTCTTGATGAGCTTGCCATGGGCCAACCAGGTACAGCAGTTATGGACAATGATGACTTCAAAGACGATACTCTGACTGGAGCAAACACATCTCATCGAAATGGCACAGAGTACCCTGTCAAAACAGCAACACAGTGAAAACACAAAAACACGTTTGAAGCTGGATGAGCAGGCGGTACAGGATATTGATAGCTGCATCACTGAATTTTCCTGTGACCCATTCAACACAGACAATCCTAATCTGAGATCTCTTCAATCTGGTGTTCTGGCGTCTACTGCACTTGTTGATGACTTCGAGTCTGCTCATCACGATGGTGAAGATCTGTTCAGGATATTCTGCAATGACCGCATGTTGAGTGACAATATACCAATTCACTCTACAGTGCACTGAAACTCACGACGGAACTTCAGTAATCCACCACCTGTCATAGGTGACAATACTGACAAGGTTACCAAATCAGAGGCCATGGAGAACAAGGCAATAGCGTCCATCATAGCACTAGCAGAAGCACACGACGACAAGTTTAACCTCATTAACGTGATGGAATACCGAGTGACAGATGAATGTTTGCCCATATACAACTGTGATGCCAGTGTTCTTCGTCATTACAATGTGTGTTGGAATGAAATGAATTAAGATTAATTCTCTACTGAAAGAAGTATTTGTTAGTTATAACTTATAACGATGAAATTATGTTTATTTAGAAGGGAAATGCTGCCACCAGTCCAAGCGGGTATTCCTATGGTCTACCCCTTGAACACGATTTAATATATAAAGATTATGGTAGCCGTGGGGAGACTATTAGTATACCGAGTAAGTCTGATCCTCTTTCGGAAACGTGGATAAGTATTTCCACAGCAGAGAATAGTCACCTGGGGTTTTGCTAAAAAAAAAGAATTCCTACTTTAACTTATTTGGTTTATTTAACAAGAGGTTATTCATGGTTGAAAACTTATGTATATTTATGATTTAATTTAGTAGAGGAAAGCTTCTGAAGAGCATAACCTGCCTAACTGGACTATATTCCTAGGCCTACCATCTAAATACATACAAGATAAACACCTAAGATATACATGGAGAACATAGGGAAGGGAAATTGTGGGGAAAATGAAACTTTTTTGCGAGTCGCGACCATGTGGAAACACGTGTTCCGCTTGATAAGTCCACCCGCGTGCCTGTACGGGAGTCAGAAGACGAATTTTATATAGCTAACACTTATAACATAATTTGTGGTTTCCTATTTCAACTTCCAATTACTCAAATATCACCTAAGTAAGTAAGTATATGAAAAAATATTTCCTACCACATGGGGGGAATGGGGGGAACACACACGGCCAGAGATCTTACTGTACGGGAGTCAGAAGACAATGACCTCCCGCGGTTTAGGAGACAAGGGAACCCCAGATGTTTATACAAGGGGGCCATGTTGCCTTGCGAACGACTAAACGCGGAAATAACGAATGTTTAAGTACCCACTAGAGGCTTCATTTACGGGCACAGCGCGTCGACTGACTCTTATTAGCTAGGGGGGGGGGGGGGGGGAACTATACAAACTAATGGAATAACTATAATCCAATTCTCTTAATTTGATGTAGAAAAATTTAATTTTTTAAGAATAAACCTTGTGGGTTTATTACGCCTAGTCCGAGGGCCTTGTCCTGACGCGTTTTTACAGTGGTAGGGTATGGTGAAACGTGAAAAAGTCTTGGCAGACTCTTAATTTAAGCGAAAGACTCTACTAATTTATGCATCAATATGTGAAACAAACCTCTTTTTTTTTTTTTCCCCTTTTTTAAGGATGCTAAGAATCTAAGGTGTTATTCGATCTGCCAGGAGGGTAAGGGGGGAAAAAGTTTTGAGTCTACAAGTTATTGGTAAAATTTCGAAGTTAATGTCTAAAGATTACACCTCGGGGCTCGGGGCTTTTTGGGGGGGAAGAAGGAGGAGGAGGGGGGGGGGGAGATGGGAGAAAGAAGAGAGACTTATACGCGCGAACGATAGATAAAAATAGGAATAAAAAATTTTAAATGGCGTTATCCTAATAAAAACCTTTCACCTTAACTGGTTTAGGCAACCTTAGTCTAGACTAAATAGGGTTTTTATTGAAACCTTCTCTTTCCTTTCATAGACTGTAACTCGGAAATCTGTGATGAAATTTCCATCTTTAAACTCAGGGAAATTTTTTCCGCATTACACAACGTTAAGGGGACAATAAAGCCCCCAACCCCAAATTGGGGATAATTATATATGGAGACCTTGGTTTCCAAGGGATACTTTGCTATAGTTGATATGGGACCCCATAGGGCGTCTGTAAACCCCATCATTTGAGGACCGTGAAAAATCAAGGGTACTAGCTTCAATGGCGGATTATGCTTCCCCAAATGTTTCCAAATAATATCCGACACAAAAATGCTTAAAAGATTGTGTTGTGAATACCGCTATGACTTGCCATTTACTTCAAAGACAGTGAATAAATCTTCGCTCAGTAATATTAAGGCTCTAAGAAATTTTCACCCGGGCCTTCAGAAAATTTCCCTCAGCTAGAGCTTTCGGGTTTTGTTGCACAACCCACAAATAAAAACCCTTTGCGAATTTCCCCAAATGAATCCTGAAGGTCTGTGAACATCCCAAGTCCTTTGTATTTTCAGGGGGCCCCAAAGTGCTGGAATTTACCCCCAGGAAAACAGAATTGAAATTTTTGAATGTGAACACATCGAAGCGACCATTATCTCTTTAATATTCCCAAAATCAGAAGACGGGCTTTGATACTGATTTGTCATTGATGCTAAGATCAGACTTCTAGTTTTGTCTGCTATTTTTCCCATACAATAGTGAGTGTTAGCAGTCTGAGGAAGAAGAACTCATGATTGAAAAAAACTAGCTCCAAAGAGGTAGCAGAGATTATGTTAAATTACATATTCACAGGGGTAGACCCCAACTGCCTTTTTTTTGGGCCCCGGGAAAGCATCATTTTTTACCAAGGAACTCGATGAGCCGGGTCTGCTTTGGTTTTTTTGGCAAATCATTGCCGGGAACACTCCTGTTTTTTAAAGCATGGCAATATTCACCTTTAAAAACTTATAAAGACAAGGTGAGCAAATCTATGGGTGAAGCAAAGGGGTCGAAATGAACCAATGAAGAGAAAATCAACATGAGCTTCCACCAATGGATTCACATACCTGAAGGGAACAAGAGGGAAAATTTTCAAAAACACTGCTTCCATTATCATAATTTTAAACCTTCTCCGTCTCCATTCACATGGGGGCTGTTGAAAATGGCTTTTGTACCAGTGCATACACAAAAACCAGCACTACCAAAGCATTTGAAGGGTGTCGTTCAACTTTAAACCTAACCCGGGAAAACGATTCAGGAGAGTGATTCATATGATGAAGACGGGATAATGCTTGATGTATAAAATTTCCATTCATTTTACCACAATTGTCTTTTAAAATTTTTTGAAAGGGGGTGGATTTTACCTGATTTTTTGAAATATTTTTGAGTTAGGAAATCAATAATTCTTTTTAATTTTTTATTAACAAATGTTCATGTATATTAGCATTGAAAACCTTGGCTGAAAAACCTATTTGTTGACACCTAGAATACATCGGGAAAATCCATACTAAAAAACAAATTTAAATTGTGTTTAGCCATATCGGTTTTCTTTGGGTTCTTTAACACGTTTTTAGATAATTGGGGTACGCTTTTTCATAACCAACTTTTGTTTGGGGTGGTTTTCCATTTAAAAAAAGCTTCAGTGTTATGGCCCAAAAAGCATGTTAGGTTCTCGAAATGATGAAAAATTTAAATGTTTTTTCTTCATTTTAAAAAATAATCAATTACAATGATTTTTTGCCACAAAACTACTCTATGATGTCTTATGCTTTCCTTAAAAAAAATACATTTAGACACCAAAACCTTTAATAGCTATTAATGATCAAGATTCAAAACTATTTTTTACGGTGGCCGCTTGGTTTTGCCCCCTGGCGGAGTTGCCCGCCTTTTCGCGGGACATGGGTGCTTATTTTTTTTTCAGTATCCTCAAGTCATTTAAAACCCCCCTTCAAACCTTGATCAGGAGAAATTGGTCACTGGTTCAATGGTAGGGTCCTCTACTAATATGTATGAGCTCTATCTCTATCAAGGAAATTTTGTTTTATACTCGTTCCGTGTATTGCGTGTGTGTTGTGTGTGCGTGCGTGCGTGCGTTCACGCGCGCGCGCGCGTGCGTGTGTGTGTGCGTGTGTGTGTGTGTGTGTGTGTGTGTGTTGTGTGTGTGTGTGTGTGTGTGTGTATTCACCCACGTGGCTTGCCCACTCGAGCTGGATTCGCAATCGCCAGTTTTACCCTCACATGAAGAACTTGGAGATCGTAGTGACTGATATTTGGGTGATGCTGTAGGACCTCGTACACCACATACACCCAATGCCCTTACTCAAGGGGGACAGTAATCTATGTTATTGTACACAGTATATATATGTGTGTGTGTGTGTGTGTGTGTGTTGTGTGTGTGTGTGTGTGTGTGTGTGTGTGTGTGTGTGTGTGTGTGTGTGTGTGTGTGTGTGTGTTGTGTGTCACAGTTGGGTACTTCCGCAAAACGCAACTTACACAATTGCAGAGCTCCTATTTCGTTTGCAGATTTACGGACATAATTTAAGACATTGCGAAAAACGAAATATAAATATATATAATTCATATAAATATATATAACTATATATATAATATATATATATATTATATAATATATTATATATTATTATATATATATTATATTATATATATATATATATATATATATATATATATATATAATATATATATATATTATATATATATATATATTATATATATTATATCATATATATAATATTATTTTGTAACAATAGTATTCAAAACATAAATTCATAGACACTTAGATACGCAACATACACACAGGGAAGCCTGGAACCTAAAGCAGAACTAAGGTCATTAGTCAGGGAGTGATGAGGGTGGGAGATAACATAATATATGCAGTAAGGGCCTTTACGTACGAGTACGTAATTACAAACAAGGGAATGTATGTCATTCACGCGAAAGCACAGATCAAACAAACTTGCATACCAACATATAATACAATTGCAATAAGGTGCAATACAATGCCAATACATACAATGTGGTTGTCATGGGTCATGACTTTATTGTAGGCATGTAGCCATTCAAGTTCCCAGAGCTTAGGAGGAGGACATTGGACGAGGCAAGACGCAGGCTGAGGCGCTGAGTGTGAGGAGGTCGAGGAGCCTTCTTCGAGGAGACTTCTACGTGGTCTTGACCAATGACTATATATATATATACATGATAGGAAAGTGACTGCTGCGACCAATAGAAAAATGGGTGACTAAAATACGTGTTGGCATCTGGCCGCCTCTCACGCCCTCTATAATCGTAGCGCATAACTATATTTCACACGGGAGACTTTTAATGGGTGACTATTGTAAATCTTAAATACCCGCTCATGACAGTTCAAGCTACATTGTTTCGCTCATCCTGATGCTATTTATTACCAATGCTTACCTTTCCTAACATTTTTCTCCTAGTACATGTGGTCAAATGGGAGTAAAGCCTTCTACTTAATCCCACAATAAATTACGCATTCGATATGTAACTAATATTTGGCCATCATTTACCACTTGACAGCATTATGCATGTGTTTTTCACCTCCTGATGTTATAAAAGTTATGTAAGTTAATCACTGTTACCTGTGCTGATCGTGCAACATCCTGTAATTGGTTGATTAGTAATTACATGTGTTATGCTTATGTTTTTAGCCACTTTACATGTATTGAATATATTTCTTTACTTTCTTCCATATATTTTTTCTTGCAAGTATACCTGAACGATGTAATATATCATAAATAATGAAACCAACAAAGATTGGCACATATTTATTCAATGTATTGGCAATTTACAACTTGTCAAACACAAATTATTTCAATTCGCAGTAACTAAGTAGGATTTCCAATGACGAAATTGCATCATCACAGATGCAGGGACATCACAGCAGGTGAGGGGTTAGGGAGGGACATCACAGCACGTGAGGGGTTAGAGAGGGACATCACAGCACATGAGGGGTTAGGGAGGGACATCACAGCACGTGAGGGGTTAGAGAGGGACATCACAGCACGTGAGGGGTTAGGGAGGGACATCACAGCACGTGAGGGTTAGAGAGGGACATCACAGCACGTGAGGGTTAGAGAGGGACATCACAGCACGTGAGGGGTTAGGGAGGGACATCACAGCACGTGAGGGGTTAGAGAGGGACATCACAGCACGTGAGGGGTTAGAGAGGGACATCACAGCACATGAGGGGTTAGGGAGGGACATCACAGCACATGAGGGGTTAGGGAGGGACATCACCGCACATGAGGGTTAGAGAGGGACATCACAGCACGTGAGGGGTTTAGAGAGGGACATCACAGCACATGAGGGGTTAGAGAGGGACATCACAGCACGTGAGGGGTTAGGGAGGGACATCACAGCACATGAGGGGTTAGAGAGGGACATCACAGCACGTGAGGGGTTAGAGAGGGACATCACCGCACATGAGGGGTTAGAGAGGGACATCACCGCACATGAGGGGTTAGAGAGGGACATCACCGCACATGAGGGGTTAGAGAGGGACATCACAGCACGTGAGGGGTTAGAGAGGGACATCACCGCACATGAGGGTTAGAGAGGGACATCACAGCACATGAGGGGTTAGGGAGGGACATCACAGCACGTGAGGGGTTAGAGAGGGACATCACAGCACGTGAGGGTTAGAGAGGGACATCACAGCACGTGAGGGGTTAGAGAGGGACATCACAGCAAGTGAGGGGTTAGGGAGGGACATCACAGCACGTGAGGGGTTAGAGAGGGACATCACAGCACGTGGGGTTAGAGAGGGACATCACAGCAAGTGAGGGGCTAGGGAGGGACATCACAGCACGTGAGGGGTTAGAGAGGGACATCACAGCACGTGAGGGGTTAGGGAGGGACATCACAACACGTGAGGGTTAGAGAGGGACATCACAGCACGTGAGAGGTTAGAGAGGGACATCACAGCACGTGAGGGGGTTAGAGAGGGACATCACAGCAAGTGAGGGGTGAGAGAGGGCTCATGACGAAATATTTCTTTGACGTCTTGTAGCCATTTTGTTTACATGCAGAAGAGTTCTTCGATCGTCGCCAGCGCCACGTACATTCGTTACCCAGCAATATGGGTAACATATGAGGTTCCAGTTAGGGTTAAATGTATTTTTATAGCTTTCCTATCATGTGTATATAGTCATTGGTCTTGACGAAAGGCCCGCATCTACAGGTTCATCAGCAGGAAGCGTGAGATAATCTAACCCCTTTATTTTATTTTCCCCAGACGAGCGTCAAAAGCGATAGGGTACGTTATCATAGGTAGCCTATCTAGGAAAAGTATTTAGGGCGAGTAAGAAAGTGCGAGTGAAAGTGAGTCCAGAACAGGACATGTAATGGCGTGCTATTAATTTGCTATTTAATAAAATAGTTAAGGTAGTTAACCTGCGTTTGTTGTTTACCTTGAACACTCCTGGACTCTAGTGAGTTTCGAAACCCGTCGGTAGTTTTTTTAGTTGGTGTCCAGTGAAGCATTAGCCACACAGTAAATTAAATCGAAAACCTGACAGTGGTGCAAAAACATGAAACATCAACAATGAGATATACAAGGAAGGGGAGCGTCACACCATTTCTTAATTACCGGTGGATTGTCCTCATATTTTTATGTCAAAAGTATGCTAATGCCGAAATAATCCTAGCACATTTTCATATCCATAGCTCGATACATAACTGCAAAATATATATAAAAAAAATAATTCAAGAAATTCTACTATATAAAACGTTCTTATCCAATGACTTCACTGATGAAAAAAATACCAAATATACATTACAACAATCCAAACGATTAATTTTTAAGAATTTAGAATTTCATTCTTCTTAAGTGTTTAGCAATGTTTTTTTTTTTTTGGATCTCGTAAATGTATTTGCTATTATTTACAAATATTTACCCAAATTGAAAAAAAAGGAAAGATGAGAAATCACATCTTTATTCCTATTTCGAATGATATTTTGTTTATTAAATTCGGTACAATAGGGGGCGAAGTTATTAAAGGAAAACGGGATTTTTTGTTTTCTTTTTCAGTAGAGGGGTTTTAAAGGCGCGCGGTTTAAAAAGCCACGCGCCCTTAAACCTCCCCGGGCTCAGTGAATCTGAGCAGATGCTTGGTTTGTTTGTTTACTCTTGCACCCACGCTCTCCATCACTCTTGAAGTGCTATATGACTTTGCTGTTAGTTTTGTCCCCCCTTTTGCAAAAGGTACTAGTCACAAAAGGGTGCTAGCTGTCAACGCGCATGGACATTTTGCTGAACTAAGCCAGCATTTTCTATCTCTGATCCACTTCTTTCCTTGATGTCCTTGGCATGGTGGTGGAGGAGGTAGGGGAGCGTAAGTTAGATCAATCCTGCGCTGAATAAATGGTATATGGTCTGGAGGGAGCAGGAATGGTGGAAGGTTGAGAGACGATCAGCGACACCCGATTTCTCCCTCTACTCCCTCACTACTGAGGCCTTGAACAACCCCTTGTCTCACAGAGAGGAACTGAGAGGTGCCAGTTTTGCCTATGCCTGTGAATATCATAAAAAAAAAATTGTACGGATATTTATCGGGGGGGAGGGGAGGAGAAAATCAGCCATAAATCTTTCTTTCTTCTGCTATCATTAATACTTTGTGACAAGCTGGCTCAAGTGGTTCAACCACGCATGAAAAAATTTTTTCGAAAAATTTTTGATTTTTTTCGGAAAAATTCGTGTGACGCTCCCCTTAATTAATTAAGTGTGCAAAAATGAAACATTAACAAAGAAAATATACAAGGAAGTCATAACTCTGATTAAATTTATCTCGGCCAGGAAAAACATCAGCCTATCGACCACATCCGGATGCTCATCACCTAGAAGGTTTTTCAGCGTCATCGGAAAAAACGCCGCTTTTTCCCATAACGCACACAGTGATTCAGGATATCACCGATAGAGAGGGTGACATGACAGGTGTTACAACAGGGGGGGAAGGAGTTGGTAATGCAGGGAGCATGTGGGTGGAGAAGGTGCAGCCCATCCTGAGGCGTGCGAGGACCCCCCACCTCAAGCCTCGTGAGGGGGTTGAGGGAGGGCCCACTCGCTCAGAATAGGTTTGGCTGTGGGTGGTGGAGGTTGTCCCAGTGACTTTGCCTGGGATATGAACTAATGATTTGGCAGCCGAGAGACATACTGCAGATCTCAACGGAGGTTTCACGCTCCCTCGAGCTCCACTGCGGACCGAGTCAGTATGTCAGCAATTTCATTCCCGTAAATACTCGAATGACCAGGCCCCACCCCAAGAGAAAGACTTACGGCGTGAATTTAGCTTATTGATGATGTTGTCCTGGATTTCATTTGTATCCGTGCGCCCGGACTCTACCCGCCTGGGGGGGCGGGATATAATAGAGTCCTGTGAAAATGACAATTTGAGTGATGGTCTGACGTTAAGGCTATTCTATGGCTCTAACAATGGCAAATAGTACAGGGGAAAACACCGATATATGGGGAAGGCAGTCGGAACCTGGGGGCACACTCACTTGCACCCACACATTCATCCGACTTCGAACGGTCGGTGTAGAGGTGTAGGGGAGGGAGGCCAGCGAAAAGAGCCCGGAAGTGGGGTTGGGCTCTACCTCGGTCCAAGCGTGTTTGTGTCGGGGTACCATTCCTTGTTAATTTTGGGGGCACTGGGCTCCCCCCGGTGCACGGATGGCAGCACGAGCTGGTCAACTCATTTAGGTCTATTTAGGTCTGCTGGCAGATTGTGTTGGCCTCGACCTTTAGGCGCTGCAAGCGTGTGCAACGCAGGGCCCATTACACAATCGCAACAATTCATTAAAAAAAAAACCATTCATGCTCCTCAGAGTCGCTTCCTACGCAGACCCATACTCGTACACTGGTGAACCATAGTCTAAGTGATAATGATTAATTGTGATGACCATCCGATGTGGTCGATAGGCTGATGTTTTTTTTTCGGCCGAAACCAATTTATTCAGAGAGTTTATGACTTACTAGTACATATCATTGTTTACTTTTCATGTCCTTGCAACACATTGTATGTATTGCATTTTATTGTGATTTTATATAATTTGGTTTAAACATTTGTTTGATCTGTGCTTTTTGCGTGAATAACACTAATTACCATCCCTTGTTAGTAGTTACGTATTCGTAAGTACGGCCCTTATTGTATGCATATGTTATCACTTATCTCCCACCCTCATCACTCCCTGACTAATGACTTTATTTTTGTTTTAGGTTCCAGATATATTATATATATATATATATATATATATATATATATATATATATATATACATAACATTATATATACATATATATATATATTAATATATATATATATACATATATATGTATACCTATATATATATATATATATATATCTATAATATATATATTATATATGTTATATATATATATATGTATATAATCAATCAATCATTGGGGGCATACGCCGGGGGGCGCGTCGCCTCGCCCACCCTACGACGCCACTCCCGGGGTCACCACGGCGCGAGTTCCCATGCAGGCTCCTTTTCCCATACCAAGCAGCTCTCGACAAGAGATATGATAATATTTAGATATATATATATATAATTATATTATATATATATATATTATATATATATATATATATATATATATTATATATATATTATATGTATATATGTATATATATATATTATAGTATATATATATATATATATATATATATTATATATATATATATATATATATAATATATATATATATATATGTATATATATATATACATATCTATAATAATATAAGCGAAAAGTGTGTGTGTGTGTGTGTCTGTCTGTCCGCTCTGGGTGCCGCCCCCTGTGGCGGAATCCCCTCATATGGCACAGTTTTGGAATCGGGTCGACCAGGGAAGGTTTTAAGCCCACTTATAAGATGATCCGATCATTTTTTTTTTTTTTTTTTTTTAGCAGCCTATTGGCGAGAATTGTGAAAAAAAGTGGGTTGCGAGAATTGAGGAAACCTTGATGTATGGTGATGGGTAATGGTGAGTGAATGGGTGGGGTGATGGGTAATGGGTGTGGGGTGATGGGTGAGTGAATGGGTGGGGGGTGATGGGTTGGGGGTGATGGGTGATGGGTGAGGGAATAGGTGGGGGTGATGGGTAATGGTGAGTGAATGCGTGTGTGGTGATGGTTAATGGGTGAGTGAATGGGTGGGGGGTGATGGGTAATGGGTGAGTGAATGGGTTGGGGGTGATGTGAATGGGTTGGCATTAACATACATTTCTACATCCATGATTTCATGAAAGTTAGAGGGGCTATCTGGAGAGTCTGTGTTTGGTGGGCCGAAGCCCACCAAACGCAGGTGGTGGGCCGAAGGCCCACCAAAAGCCACTCCGCAGGAGCTAGCCAAAAAGTCCGCCCGGAGGGCGGCTTTGCGGCTAGTATATAATATAGGCGATATAATTTCCTATATATACATATATATATAGGAAACGGCGAAGCGGGTTGTAGCCCGCCTCGCCGTTTTCGGCCCGTGGTTTCGGCCCGGTGGTTTCGGCCCGGTGGTTTTCGGCCAACACTAAGCACTAAGGAAGCAATGGAAAATGTAGATATGGAGACGGGCCATACGAGTGCAGCTCAGTCCCTGTAAAATACAACAACCAGATGAATGCACACACACACAGACACACACACACATACACACACACACACACACAACACACAACAAAACACACACACCACACACACACACACACACACCCACACACACACACACACACACACACACACACACACACCTACAACCAGAAAGACATATAAATAATATATTTGGAGATACATACAGGATGTTTAAAGCATATTAGAGTGGCATTTCATTACATGGACACAAATATGATTAGAAAGATAATTTACTACAATGATCCAACCAAAAATGGAATATGCGGCCATTGTATGGTCCCCATATAAAAAGAAGCATGTGCATAAGTTGAGAGGATACAGAGAATGGCAACAAAGATAGTACCAGAGCCAGAAGAACTTTCTTATGAGGAAAGATTGAAGGAAATAAAGTTACCAACACTTGAGCAGAGAATGGAAAGAGGAGACTAAATAACAATTTTAAGCTGATAACAAGATGGAAGAAACAGACAATGAGAGACTACTGACTCGGAACAAAGAGAAGGTCGATACACAAGAGGACATACAAAACAACTAGGAAAAGAGAGATGCCTGACAACATAAAGAAGTACAGCTTCCCTCATAGAAATGTAGAAGTTTGGAATGGAGTAAATGAGGAGGTGATTATCGGCAAATAATGTGCACCAATTGAAAGAAAGACTGGATAAATGTAGATACGGTGACGGACCACACGAGTGTAGCTCAGGCCCTGTAAAACACAACTAGTAAATACAAATAGCAAATACACACACAGACCGCGACGATGGTCCATTGGATACAACTTTGGATTGCCATTTTGCTGTTTGCCGTTTCAAATCCTCGCTCGCTCCCGGGGATTTTTCACTGGCTAATTTGGGCAGTTACTGACCCACTTGGCAAGGGGATGAGGGTGTGTAGTGTGTGAGGTCCCAGTATTACCCAAGATCGGTCATAATGACCTCCAAGCTCGCTCCGGAGGACAAACTGGCGAATCGGAAGTTTGGATCGCTTGGAAGACCGTTGGTGAATTACACACACACACACGCACACACACACCACACACACACACACACACACACACACACACACATACACACACACACACCACACACACACATACACACACACACACACACACACCACACACACACACAAACACAGAGAGATAGAGAGATAAATATTATATATATATTTTATTGAATTAATAGAAAATTTATATCTTTACATTAGTATATAGAAATATATGTAGTCATTTACATTATATTCCACAAATTGACTTAAGTATTTCACAAAAAACCTCCAACAGCTCCCGAGTAACAAAAAAGAATCACACATACAACCTATGAATATCATGAATTGTCTTACATATGGACAAGGGAAAATCGATCACAGAACAAGTCTATAAATACTATGCTATAAATATATATACGTACTATAAATCTGGTAGGCATCTCTGATGTGCAGCGATACTGGACAATCCTTCATCACGTGACTCTTTGTCTGCACAGAGCCGCACATACACAGCCGCTCCTCCACTGGGTGCGGCCGCGTCACCGCCTGTTCCACCTCCCTGTCTCTATAGATAGTACAAGTGCTTGTGGGCCCTTCGGACCCATGTATTGATGTTTGTTGTAGTAGTATATATTAGACAACAATGTGCGTGCAACTACAATCGTGATGTTGCCGTCGTTGGTCACTGGTCATGTGCCTCGGGTAGACCACCTACCACCACCGAGCCTGCCTCACCCCAGCCCCACGCCTCTCTCACCCCAGCCCCACGCCCTCTCTCACCCCAGCCCCACGCCTGCCTCACCCCAGCCCCACACTTGTCCTTCAAGCATACACGCACGCACGCACGCACGCCACGCACGCACGCACGCACGCACGCACGCACGCACGCACGCACGCACGCACGCACGCACGACACGCGAACGCACCACGCACGCACGCTAAAATTCCACTCTGGTTGATGAAGGGCTTGTTCCTCCTTCTCCTCCACCCTCTGACTATATTATGTCTGTCATTAAGATCCTTCGGAATGATATTTTCTTTGCCCTTTCTGGCCTAGATGCTCGGAAGGCTTACGTCCTGACGGAGTCCCTCCTATTTTTCTCAAAAACTGTGCTTCTGTGCTTGCACCTTGCCTGGTCAAACTTTTCCGTCTTTGTCTATCTACTTCCACCTTTCCTTCTTGCTGGAAGTTTGCTCACATCCAATCTGTTCCTAAGAAGGGTGACCGTTCTAATCCTTCAAACTACCGTCCTATAGTTTGACTTCCTGCCTTTCTAAAGTTTTGAATCTATACTTAATAAGAAGATTCTTAAGCATCTATCTGCTCACATCTTCTATCTGATCGTCAGTACGGTTTCCGTAAAGGGCGATCTACTGGCGATCTTCTAGCTTTCCTAACTGAATCTTGGTCATCCTCCTTTAGGGGTTTCGGTGAAACTTTTGTTTGTTGCCCTTGACATATCAAAAGCTTTTGATAGAGTCTGGCACAATCTTTAATTTCCAAACTACCCTCATTCGGTTTCTATCCTTCTCTCTGTACATCTCTGTACTTCTTCTCTGTCATCTTAATTTCCTTTCAAACCGTTCTATTGCAGCTACTGTAGACGGACATTGTTCTTCTCCTAAATCTATTAATATTGGTGTTCCCCAGGTTCTGTCCTATCACCCACTCTCTTTCTATTATTCATTAATGATCTTCTAAGTCTAACTCAAAGCCCTATCCACCCCCTACGCTGATGATTCTACCCTGCAGTTTTCAACGTCGTTTATTAGACTCCAACTCAACAGGAAATAAGTTTATTCACGGAGAGATGCCACCGAGCGCCTAACTTCTGATCTTTCTGTAATTTCTGATTGGGGCAAAGCAAACCTTGTTTTGTTCATGCCTCAAAAACCCAAATTTCTTTACCTATCTCTCGACAAAACCTACCGAATAACTATCCCCTCTTCTTCAATGACACTCAATTGTCTCCCCTTCTACAATGAACATTCCCTAGGACTATCCTTTACTAAAAAATCTGAACTGGAAATCTCACATCTCATCTCTTGCTAAAACAGCTTCTAAGAAGTTAGGTGCCCCTGTGGCGTCTGCTCCTCTTTTTTCTCCCCCCCAATTGCTTGCTCTTTACAGGGGCCTTATCCCGCCATGAAATGGAGTATGTCTCACATGTTTGGGAGGATCCACTCATACAGCTCTCCTAAACAGGGTTGAGTCAAAAGCTTTTCGTCTCATCAACCCCACTCCTCTGACTGACTGTCTTCAATCTTTAAATCACCGCCGCAATTTTTGCTTCTCTTGCTCTCCTTCTACCGTTAGTTTCATGCTCACTGCTCTTTCTCAACTTGCTAACTGCATTCTCCCCCTCTCCCGCGGCCTCGCAGCACAAAACTTTCTACTCATTCTCATCCCTATTTGGTCCCATCTTCCTAATGCAAGAGTTAATCAGTATCCTTGCTCTTTCATCCCTTTCACTGGTAACTCTGTAAAATCTCTTCCTGTTTCTATTTTTCCACTTTCCTATGACTTAAATCTTTTCAAAAGAAGAGTAAAAAGACACCTCCCGAACTAAATTTTCTCACCCCTATTTTTTTTTTTTTTATTCTCTTACTGTCTTTTTATAGGGACTGGCAACTAAACGGGCTTTGTGTTACCCATTTTTGTTGTGCCTTTGGCCCCGTTTTCCTTGTGATGTAAAAAAAAAAAAAAAAAAAAAAAAAAATGCACACAAACCCCCCACACACACACACACAAACGGTAAGTCCATGAGTATTTTGGAGTAAGTGAAATGCGGCAAGGGTTACGACAGAGTTCTTCCTGTAAGCTAATAATCAAAAGTGTTTTTTAGCCTAAACCCCCTTTCAAAATTAAAAATCGCTTGGGGACCAACCGCTTCCCCCACGATTTTATTTTAAATTTTTTTTGAGCCTACTCTCTCAAATTTGAATTTACAGTTTTTCGGGCTACCCCACAACAGACAGGGACCATAGACACACGCTACCCTATATTATCAGATGCACGACGTCAGAAGCTCCGTCCCCGGCACAGGGCGGGGGCCTTGCGGGTCTGTGGTGATTAAACAAAGGGCTTACTTTTTTCCTTTTAAAAAACCGGTACCCTCTGTTTACAAACCTCTTTTTTGAGGGCTGGGAAAGTATTGATGGTGCTCATCTGTGAGACAAAATTTTATTCGGTTAAATTCTAGATCTTTCCTTTTATTTAAAAAATGCAAGAAAATAAGGATAAAAAATTTCCTTTTAAACATTCTGCAAAGAATAGACAATTTCGCACTGCAGTTTAATAAAAAACTTATGCACTCAAAAGTAGTAATACTATGATTGACTGTGTAAGAGGGTTCTGGTTTTCTTTACGCATAATCTTTTCACATAGGTAACCCCTTGAAAGGTAGATGATAGAAAATATCCATACTTCACTTTTTCAACAATCTGTTTAAGTTGGAATATTATTAAAGGGGGTGTGTGGGATGTATGAACGCCAGGGTAATTGGGGTTTTTTTTTTCGTATAATTGTCTTAACTTCAAACTAACACTTGACGAAATATGTACTACAGGGGTCCCCGTTACAATCTGCCGATTCCCTGGGTCAAAAAAAGCTGTTGTCTCTCGCTGGCAAGAGAGCCACACCCCTGCCAACATTGACAACTCTATGTTTTTTTTTCTACATATACCTCTGCTTCATTCTAAAAAATTAAAGTGCAAGTAATGTTTTTTTACCAAAGAATAAAAAATTTAAAATAAAATACTTATAAAAATTTTAAATTTTTTACCATTTTATATAAGAGATCATAATAACTACGTAACATCTCGATCTAACCCTTTCCCGCTCTCTATCTTGCTGATTCGCTAATACAAATGGGTGAAGCCGGCAACACTGAGTGCCACCCCTATGCCTTCTCGCTCTGCAGCGCCTGGCGCGCCCACCGGGGATAAAAAATGACCTAACCATGTTAAATAATGTTAATCCTGTCAACTTGTGAATTGAGCTTTTTTCCCCGTAAAAAATACTTGCCTAACTGATAGTCGCTAAAAAACAAACAAAAAAAGTACTAAGTAAACTGGGATAAAACAATGGGGTTTAGATAACAGGAAGAGGTTCTCCAAGTCGCCATACTGCAACTCGTCAAGAAGGGATTTAAGCAACAAAAAATATGCTAGAGAATGTTAAACCCGAAGAGATTTGACGGAACAGTGGGACTTTTTTTTGTAAAAAAACTTCCTGGAAGCAAACAAAAAACCAAAACCCTTTCATAGTGACCCCAGAAGGAAACCAAAAACGGCAGTTATGAGTTCGTTAAAATAGATACCAGTAAAGATTTCGCAGGGGGGGAAAAAAATTTAAAATTACTTCCAACCCAAAAATTAAAAGGCAAAAAGAAACGAAATAATCCCCTTTCCCAAGCTGGACCCCCACCACTAAAAAAGTAATCAAAGGGATTAAAAATTTTCCATTAAAAAGAAAAATTAAACAAATTTCCCCA
>JACEEZ010007444.1:0-14665 GCA_016584305.1 Chionoecetes opilio
GCATCGGAGGACACGGGCGGGGGGCATAGCCTCTACAGGCGTCAATAAACATCTCCCCTGCGCCACCACGGGGGGGGACCAACCATCACAGCCCTCAAGTGAACCTCCAAGCCTACCATCCACCCCTGAAACACACTGCTATAGGCCTATAGGCACAAATGTAAAAAAAAAAAAAAAAAAAAAAAAGTTATGTATGGATTTAGTATGTAGTTTTGTAAAAAAAATCACAGCGAAGAGAAAAAGCAAAACAGTTTTGGGTAAATAGGGTCGGAATTAATGCATAAAATCAAACATGCCCCGCGATGAAAAAGTTTGAAGAACCTGACTACATCTGCTATATTTAAAACGTGTTTTTCCCTGCCCCCCCTGATCGCGGGAAACCCCCTAACACACCCCCCTGTACTTTTTTATTTTCGTATAATCTAAACATTTTCATAACATTTTTTTTTTGTAGAATTTGAGTTTTAGTTGTGTAGTCTGCCCCCCCCGCCTTTCAAATTTTCCCTTTTTGTCTTCTTCATAGGGAGGGCAACTAAGTGGGTTTTTGTTTACCTCTTTTTTTTTTTACCTTGGCCACTTATGAGGAAAAAATAAAAAAATAAAGAAAAGTTAAAATAAAACAAGTATAAATTTGCATAAAAATAAAAAATTAAAAAATTTAAACTAATAATAATAACTAATTAATAAAAAATAAATACAACTTCCAAACAGACTTTTTATTTTTCTGTAAGCGAATTTTTTATATTAAAAAGGTAAATAAAACCTAAGGGGGAAAAAATAATAGCCTACGGGGCGCTATAGGTCAAACGTTATAGAATAATAATAATAAAAAATAAAAAACATATATAGATCGTAAACACATTCTAAAAAAGGGTAAGTAAGTATGTTTAAAACCCCTTAGTCCAGAATGAAATTTTTCCATGCGGTTAGCTACTCTAATTATCCCCTTTAAAATTTCATAATGCGTTTTTATGGGGGCTCTGCTAATTCCTCACCACATTGATCTTGTGTAGGAGGTAAAAGGTGTCCCCCCCTCACTTCCCCCCCCCACCCTTTTTCGGGGTGTTGTGTTTTTTGTGTGGGTGTGTGTGTGTGGTGTGTGCGCGCGAGGGGGTCAAAAGTAGGGGAGGTCAGCTGGATCGGGAACCCACGGCGAGACCCCCAATCAGATCGGGACTACTTGTCCATCCTTAATCCAAGGGGCGTGCAGGTTCCCACTTCTCTCAAAAAACCCCCTTAAACAGCGGCCTCCCCTGTGCTGGCGGTACAGAGGTTGAAGTTAGTTTCCCTTTCACCGAGGGGTTTATCTTTTTAAGTGTTCCAAAACAAGGTTTTGTGATCAGCTGGCGAGCCCCCTGGTGGTGACCCCCTGGCTGTCATGCACGCTACTCAGGACCTGCAGCCCCCCGCCACGGGTGCTAGGGCGTGTACGTCAGTGGGAAACGCCAGAGGCTTAAGTTGGGGCCCCTTACAGCCCCGGGTATAACGTGTACGCGGCCTGTCCGGCCCCCAAAGAAGTGGTGGTGGGCCCACGTCCCTGTGTAGGGACCTCCTGCGGCGCATCAGGAACGCAGCACTCGAGGCTTGAACACTTTCCTGCAGGAGATCACCGGCTCAGGGCCCAAGCGCCCCCTGGCTGTGGGTGGCCGCCGCGGCTCTCGTATTTTTGATATTCAGGATTATGCCGCTCTTGATGCGATCTCGACCAGTTACGGGGAGACGTCGTGTGTTTGAGCCGCGGCGCCCGGCGACAGGGGGCTGGAGGGCCCATCCCGACCCCGTGCTGCTGGGGCAGGTAAGCAGAGGGAAAAGATCAATGGATGCGCCAGATTCCTTCAAAAATTTAAAAAAAAGCCAAACCCTTGGCTTTTTCCGCCTGCATTGCGAACCCAAAAGCAGGTAGGGCCTCTTCCAACCCCCCTGTGTCCCCACTGTGTCCCCTCCCACTTTCACGCTCTATCCCCGCCTCTGATGTCCCAAAAAGAATCCCCTCCTACTGTCACGTCTATCCCCCCTTGATGTCCCAACAGTTCCCCTCCACTGTCCCCCCCTCTATCCCCAGCCCCTGATGTCCCTAATGTGTCCCCCCTCCCGCCCCCATTTCCCCCCCCCCTGAGTCCCTGGTACTCTCCCCAAAGTCCAAGATATCCATGCCCAAACCTAAAATCCCCCCATGATGTCCCCGCATATCTCTCCCCCCTAAGTCCAAGATATCCACGCCAAACCCAAAATCCCGCCACTGTGTCCCCGCATATCTCTCCTCCTAAGTCCAAGATATCCCCTGCCAAACCCAAAATCCGGCCATGATTCCTGGTATCTTCCTCCTAAGCCAAATACCCTCCAAACCTAAAATCCCGCCACTATGTCCCTGCATATCTCTCCCCCTAAGTCCAAGATATCCATGCCAAACCTAAAATCCGGCCCCTGATGTCTCGTGTATCCTCCCCTAAATCCAAGATATCCATGCCAGGCCTAAAATCCCGCCACTGAGTCACTTGATCTCTTTCCCCCACCAAGATATCCCTGCCAGGCCTAAATCCGCCCTGTGTCACTGTGTAACTCTTTCCTACCCAAGATATCCACTGCCAGGGCCCAAAATCCCCCCCAGAAACCCCCGGTGTATTTCCTCCTACCCAAATTTTCCCTGCCAGGGCCCAAAATCCGCACTGATGCCCCGTGGTTTTCCCTCCTACCAAGATATCCACTCCAGGCCTAAATCCCCCCATGATGTCCCCGGTTTTCTCTTTCCCACCAAAGATATCCCCCTGCCGGCCTAAAATCCGCCATGGCCCCCTGTATCTCTTCCTAAGTTTTAAAGATTTTCCAATCCCCGGACAAAAATTCCTTCACTCATGTCGGGGTTTTTTTCCCCCAAAAACCCCAAAAATGTCCAAACACGGGCAAAAATTCCCATCCCCCGAGGTCCGGGGGCATTTCTCCTCCAAAACCAAAGATGTCAAAACCCGGATAAAAAATTTCCCATCATGATGTCCGGGTTCGTTTCTCCTCCAAAACCAAAGATGTCAAAACCCGGGCAAAAATTCCCATCATGTGTCCGGGTTCGTTTTCCTCCAAACCCAAAGATATCCCAAAACCCCAAAAAAATTCCTACCTGAGGTCCGGGTCGTTTCCTCCAAACCAAAAATGTCAAAACCCGGGCTAAAAATTTCCTATCATGAGTCGGGTTTTTGTTCTCCCCCAAAACCCAAAAATGTCAAAACCCCGGACAAAAAAACCTACACTGATGTCCGGGGTTTGTTTCTCCTCCAAACCCCAAAGATATCCAAACCCCAACAAAATTTCCATCCCGAGGCCGGGTTCGTTTCTCCCCCCAAAACCAAAGATGTCAAAACCCGGACTAAAAACCTTATGATGTCCGGTTCGTTTTCTCCTCCCAAAACCCCAAAGTGTCAAAACCCGGCAAAAATTCCCATCACTGATGTCCCGGGTTGTTTTCCCAAAAACCCCAAAAATGTCAAAACCCGGCAAAAATTTTTTCACTGATTCCGGGTTCGTTTCTCCCCCAAACCCAAAATGTCAAAACCGGCAAAAATTTAAAATCCTGTGTCCCGGGTTTGTTTCCCTCCAAACCCAAGATAAGATTCAAAAACCCCGGGCAAAAACTAATGTCATGGATCCGTTCTCCCCCAAAACCAACCCATCTCCAAAAACCCCGGACAAAAAAAATGGGCACTGATGTCCGTTTCTCCTCCAAAACCAAAAAGTCCCAAACCCGGACAAAAATTCCGTCCAACCCGGAAAAAATTGTTTTTTCATTTATGTTCCTTTTTCCCCCAAAAACCAAAGATTCCCCCAAAACCCGGGCAAATATCCTGCTGTCATGATATCCGTGGCCCGTTTTGCTCCGCCAAAATCAAAGAGGTCTAAACCCGGGCATATATCCCCTGCATGAGTCCGTGCGCGTTTCCCGCCAAAATCAAAGTGTCCAAACCCACATATATCCTGCTGTCACTGAATCCGTGCGCGTTTCTCCGCAAAATCAAAAGAGTCCAACCCGACAAAATATCCGTGACTGAGCCCCCGTGGCTTTTCCCGCCAAAAAAAAAGGGAGCCCAAAACCCGGACAATATATCCGCTGCACGATATAGTGGCTTTTTCTTCGCCAAAAACCAAAAAAAGTCCAATCTCGGCAAAATTCCCGCACTGATAGTTCAACACAGGGGGTATAGCGTGGACCGTGCTATACCGGCACACAAACAGGAACAAAAGGTTTTGGGTGTGGGAAGGGGTGTGGCGAGGTGTGGCCGCATGGGGTAGGTCGTTTTGGTAGGGAGGCAACAAGGATCAAAGGACAGGGGTCACGCTGATATGTCTTTTGGGGAGTGCGCCCCTTTATTATGAGTGTGTGCGGTGTGAAATAATACTCAGCTAAGTTGTGGACAGGAACAGGGTATTCGGGGGTTGAAAATGCAAAGGACAAGGATTGATGCGACGCGCGCAGACACCCAGAAATGAACCGCTTACTGTGGTGGGGGCCCGGGGTTACGGGGGCAGGTAAAGCGGGGCAACCGTCACCCTTCTATCTGCTCGCGGGGCGGAAGGAGAGTTCCCAAAAATAACCTAGCACGGCACAGTACAGTACTATATCCCTTTCTGCTGTGGAATAACAATGTCCCAATTCCCGTTAAAAAACCGACCCCCCTTTTTTCTATGGGGTCCCCCCCCAAAGTCACTCTCCGTCCCTACCCTGAGCCCCGTGTCCCAAACGTTTATTCTCCTAAACCCGGGCCCCAACGCACCGTCCCCATCCGCGCCCCTATGCCCCCACGGTTTCCCATCTAAAACACGTGGGGAAAAGCTTCAGCAACCTTCCCATAAAGTTTCAGTAAAACTCTCCACCAATAAAGTTTTGTTACCAATATCTCCACCAATAAAGCTTCAGCTAATCTCCCCCCAATAAATTTGGTACCAATCTCTCCCCAAAAAAAACTTCACCCAAATCTCTCACCACTAAAGCTTAAGCCAATCTTTCAACCCAAAAGGTTCAGCCAATCTCTCTCCCACTAAAGCTTCGCAAACTCTCCACCAAAAAAGCTTCAACAATCTCTCCCCAAAAAAAAGTTTCACCCAACCCTTCCGACAAAGCTTCACCCAAAACTCTCCCCCACTAAGTTTTCACCAATCACTCAGCCACTAAAGTTCACCCAATCTCTCCACCACAAGTCTTCACCCCAACTCCCACCAAAAAGCTTCAGCCAATTTTTCCCCACTAAGGCTTCAGAATCTCTCCCCAGCCACAAAAACTTAGAAAATTCTCCCCCCCTTAGGTTTCAGCCAATTCTCCAATAAGGTTTCAGCCAATCTTCTCCACAACAAAGGGTTTCAGCAATCTCTCAGCCCCCATGTCTCCCCCTTTTCCTCTGCCCCTGCCCACCTTCCCTCTACCCTCGAACCCACTGAGTCCACCCCTCGCCCCAGTCCCCCCCCTTGATGCCCCGTCGTGTCCCTACCCCCTAAACACTAAAGCTTCCCGTCCCACCCCCACCCGGAAGTCCCCCTTCCGTCCATACGTCCCACCTCTGAGCCCCTCAACCTTCAGCAACACCCACACATGTCCCTGCCCGTCCACCACCCCCCCCACAATGTCCTTGTCCGTCTCCATACCCCACCCTAGAAGTCCTCTTCCCGTCCCCCCCCCCCAACCACAATCCCCCTTTCTTCCCCACCACCCCCAACCCATGTCCTCTTTTCCGTCCACCATACCAACCACCATGTCCTTTTTTCCGCCCCACTACCAACCACAATGCCTCTGCCCGTCCCCACCCCCAACCACCATGTCCTTTTTTCCTCCACCCTACCAACCACAATGTCCTTGCCCGTCCACCACTACCAACCACAATGTCCTCTGTCCGTCCCCCACACCAACCACAATGTCCTCTGCCCGTCCACACCCCCCCAACCCAATGTCCTCTGTCCGCAACCACCACCACCCTGAGTCACGTCGGATTTCCCCTCCCCCACACTTGCGCCCCAGCCCCCCCAAAACAGGACGCCAGGGGCCCCACCCCGTCCCAAGAAAACCCCCTGAGTCCCATCAAGCACTGAGGGAAAGGGGGCCCCTGCAAAAGCCACCACCCTAGGTAATAAAACAGCCCTGGACACGCCCATTACAGCAAAATGATAGATTTCGAGTAGTCTTCTTTGTTTTCGACAAAGTAAAAAGAAACACAAAAAATACAGAAACAAACTCGCTGATAATGAGAAATTAGTAAAGAAGTGACACTTTTGGGCGGTGAAGGCCTTGGGGGGAGTTTTGAAAACAGGCGGAAAAAACGAAGGAAGGACTGTCGAAATCTCCCACGCAAAAAGGTTTTCACAACAGGGAACGAGAAAAAACGTTTTAAATATAAAAGTGAAGCAGGGCCAGGGGGAGAACTAGCCCCTTTGATCCCACGGATTGTGTGTTGTAAAGTAAAAAACTTTTTGTAAATAGGCCTAGTTTTTTTTATGGGGTTGCCCTTTTCCTATAACGGCAGCGAGCGACTATCTGGTCTGAAACGAACAAAAAATCAGGGGGTTTTTTAAGACGGGAGTAAGGTACGTGTGAATCCCCCCATTATGATTGACGTAAAAGACAGGTTAATAACTTGTGAAACTAACGGGCGTTAAAGGAAACGCTTGTTCCTATACCCCAACTTTTTTTGAACTTGGGATAACTAACGACCCTCCCGCCCCACCCTTTATGGGTTTACCCGACTCTAACAAAGGGGCGGGAGAGGCAGATCCAGGGGCCCTTTTGCGGCAATGGCTCCAAGGCACTTTTTTACAGAAAAATCGTGATGCGCCACGGCGATCACAAAAGGGAAATATCGTGTAACAATATATGTAGGGGGAATGGGGCGGGGATCTCATCAATCCCCGGGTCGCTATTGACGAGCACTCAAGGTCGACAAAGGGGAGGAACATGTACAAAAAGGCCTAAAGGCCCACATATAAATATACATATTGGAAACATAAATGCAAAACGGTGCCTCAAGAAGGGTTTAAAGCGTCATGTTCTGACGATTGGTATTCATCAGGATCAAGAAAAATCGATCGGAAAACCATTTTTTTCTATTTTAATAATTTTATCATATTTTTAATTTTATATTTCTTATATTTCTTTTTCTATACAAAACCGTATCGTCTTTCTTTAGTCAATTTTCTAAATCTTTCGCGTTATTTTCCTGTTTCACTTTATTAGGTAAAAAAAAAACTGAAAGGGGACAAGAAACTGCGGGGCTCAAAGTTTTACGAGCATCGGGAGAACGGCAGCAGCGGGGCCGCAACGCCCTCCCTGTCCAAAGGTGGCGAGATCACGGGTATTTGGGGCGCGGGAGGCGGGTGATCGCCCCCCTGCGATCGCCTCGTGGAGGTCGGCGGGCACGGCACCCTCGGCACCGCGGAGGTGGGGCGGGGCACGGCAGCCTGGGCCCCCCGGAGGTCGGCGGGCACGGCAGCTCGGCCCGCGGAGGTCGGGGGACACGGAGCCTCGGCCCCGGGAGATCGGCGGACCGGCACCCTCACCCCGCGGAGGTGGGCGGGACGGCACACCGGCCGGCAGGGTCGGGGAACGGCAGCCTCAGCCCCGCGGAGGTGGCGGGCACGGCAGGTGGGCCCCCCCGCGCAGGTCAGCGGGCACAGCAGCCTTGGCCCCCGCGCAGGTCGGGGGCAGGGCCCAGCCTCGGCCCCGCGCGGGTGGGCGAGCACAGCAGCCTGCCCCGCGCAGGCGGGGGCCCCCCCCTGGGCCCCCGCGCAAGGCGGGGGCACGGCACCTCGGCCCCCGCGGAATAAAACAAGATGGCTGACCGACGTTATTTATAATAATAATAATAATAAAAAAAATAATAATTTTGGGTTTTCACAGAATTCATACAGTAAAAAATAAAATACTTTATATAACGTACAGAGTTTTGGCACTAAAGCTTTTAATGTATTAAATAAAAATAATAAATACATGGGAGAAATGTATTTATATATAAATACAAAAAATACTTTTTAGTAATGTATTTAAATACAAAAATTTTAATAAAACCCTCAGTAATTAATAGTTGGCGCCCCTACGTCTCCTCCCTCCCCAAGAACCCCCCATTTCATCATTTTGCGCCCGAATCCATAAATTGTCAGGTAAACCCCCGCCCCCTTTTTCCCCCCGTCCTGCACGTTCATGAAAAAAAATATTGCAGAGCTTTCCCCAAGTAGCAGAGGAATTAGGCTCTTTTTTCAGTCTCGTTAGTAGGGGATCCCCCCTCTTCCCAAAGTTCGTAGAATCAAAGCTGCCAGGGAACGCATTCCGGGTACCTTTCTATCCTCTTCTGAATACTCAAAGCCCTTTCTTTCTTCTAAAACTAGCCCTTTTCATTCTTGCCGCGCACATGGAAGGCCCTGACGGATTACTACAAATGCTAAAAACCCCCTCCCTCCTGTTTCTTCCTTTTTTACTAGCCCTTTTCCGGGTTTGGTCCCTTGGGGATTTCCCTCCCCCCCATGGCGCGAACCCCTTGTCCTCCCCATTCCTAAAAACCAATAAATGGGGTTACCCCCCCCCAAGATTACCCCCTTTTCCCCTTACTAGTTCCCCTATGCAATTTCTGGAACGCATGTTTCAATCTCCGTTTTTTATGGGGTTCCCTGGAATCCAAAAGTTTTTTTCCCCCTTCTCAGTTTGGCTCCCGACATGCCCGAAGCACACGGCCCCCTTACCCCACCTGGAAACTACAGTACCACACCTTTGCCGCACGAATCAGTCCTTGTTTTTCTTTGATTTGGGAGAAACTTATGATACCGCCGGGTGCATATATCTCCACCAGAACCCTTTGGGCAAGCGGGTAACATGGGCCTTTCTCAATCTTTTTCTATGTGATCTCCCCTTTTAGGGTAAAGATTTTTCCTCCACTTTTCGTCTTCCCCGAATGAAGGTGCCCCCCAAGAAGTGTCCTCAGCATTCCTTGTCCTTTTTCAGTAAAGGATCGTCCCACCCCAAACCTGGCGCCGTCCTCCCTTTAGGGGATGACCTAGCCATCTACG
Organism: Chionoecetes opilio; assembly: GCA_016584305.1. Lineage (NCBI taxonomy): Eukaryota > Metazoa > Arthropoda > Malacostraca > Decapoda > Majidae > Chionoecetes > Chionoecetes opilio. The sequence continues at coordinate 9,028 of JACEEZ010007444.1, forward strand.
TTTCCGGGGCCCTTCCCGGGGACCCCCCATCCCCAATTTTCCGCTTTTCTTCTTGGGCTATAATCAGGTTTTTCGTTTCTCTCCCCCAAAAATCCTTTCCACCCTTTTCTCTCGCTCTCGTGAAACCACCCCCACCTCCACTTTCTCTATATGAAAAACATACCTCTCAAGTTTCCCCTCCTCTGGAAAATTTCCTTTGGGCCTCACTTTCGACTCTACCTTACCGGGAAAGGGCCATACCCTATCTCAAAAAGATAAATCCCCTTTTCGTCGCCCCCCGCCTCCTACAAAACTATCTCATATGTGTCTTGAGGTGCTTACCCAAAGACCCTCCTCCATCTCCACAACTGTCCTGGTCCTTCCCCCTCTGACTATGGAGCATATTTTTCCTCTGCTCTGCCCCCCCCTCAACCTTCTGGACCCGTTCAAACCTAGGCCCTCCGCTGGCTTAGGGCCTTTACTTCCCCGTTTGAGAGCCCTTGCTGAGTCGGGCCCCGTTTCCCCCCCTTTGCCGTCGAGCCCTCTTTTCACTTCGGTCTATTTTCTCGCCTTCATCAAAAACCTACTTCTAAGATTGCAGTCCCCCAATCTTCCTCCAGTGATCCCTCCCCCCTCGTTTCCATAGCCCTCCCTATTTGCATGCCACCCTTCTTTCCCACTCCTCTTTCCTACTCTTAAACTTTTTCCCCCTTTCTACGTTCATTCCTTCCCTCCATGGCTTATACCCCTTCCCCCCATATCTGTTTTTTCTGTCCCCACTACCCCTCCCCAAGGGGCTACCATTCCTCCATTGTCCTCCCCTCCACTTTCTTTAACAACTTTTTCCCCTCTTCTCTAGCCCCAAGACACCGCCGGTTCTAAATCCCACCTGGTTTTGGGGTTTGCTTCCTCTTCCCCTCTCTTCACTATCATCCAAAAACCTACAAATCCACCGTTATACAACGGAATTGTACGCCATTCCTTTCGCCTTGAAAAACATTTCTTTTTTACCCTCCTGTTCCTTCACTACTTCACTAATTCCCGCAATTCCCTTTTTTCTTATACAAATTCTTCCTCACTCACCCTCGTTCGGGGAGATCCAAGAGGTTATTCCGACTATCCATTTAGCCACAAAACAATTTGCTTCGCTGGGTCCGAGTCACGTGGGTATTGGGCAACGAACGCCCTTTTTCTTTGGGGCGCCGGCCACTATGTCCCCAATGCCCCCGTTTTTCAAACTTGCCCGGGCCCCCACTACTACCCTCCTTTAAAACTTTCCTATTCGACGCGGAAAACCCTCCGGGGCCACTTTCTTGCCAATAAACCTCGCCTGACAAAACCCCCATATCTCCATGGTCAAATCCCTTTCCATTCAATAGGGGCGTTGGGGGACTGCCCGCCGCTTTGCAAGGCCATACCAACCTTTCAACTCCTTCTTATGTCACGCTCCTCCCCAACCCCCGCACACCCTGTCAAGTTCCTCTCACTGTCCAACATGTCCTAAATTCCCCCGCCCCCCTCTTCTCCTGCCCGTTCCAGTTCCTTCCCTCACTTTTCCCCCTTTCCGACCTCCCTGTCTTGCGGGCATTCTCCCCAATCCCCCTCCTTCTCCCCGGAATATTTAACCCTCCTTCCTCCACAAACCACACCTACTCTGATTAACCATCCTGCTGAACATGCCCTTCTTTCCCCTTCCCTCATCGTTTCATATTATTTTTTAAACCCCCCCCTTTATATCTTTCCATATTTCCTAACCTCTGAGTCTGGCACATTCCCTTTTTTGGGATTTAAATCAATCAATAAAACAATTTGATTTAAATACATCTGTAAATACATTTTAAAAACGGAACACAAATTTTTAAAGCCCTGAATTAAAAACATCAAGTTTCGAAAAATTCACTTTTTAATTTTTAAAATCTCCAGAGGGACAAAATTTAGGGGGAAAATTAAATTTCCAAACTTTCTTCAATTTAATATAGTATGCATTTTTCCTTTTATAATTAATAAACCCCCTACGAAATTTGGAATCCCCTCCTCACATAATGTTTGGTTTCTTTATTATCTAAAAGTTTGCACACCTTTCAAACTGAAATTTTGGAGCCAAAAACAGTATATAAATGGATGAGGAAGACCGCATACTAGTGAATGAGAGAACAGAATCCCCGACACGCAAAAAGGTTTATCGACACAGGACAGGGGACTGAAAATTTTCGTTAAGTTACCCTCCCCCCGCGTCCCGCGACTCCCGCCACCCGTCGCCACCCCCACCTTGTTCCAAACCCCCCCTCTCCCCATTCCCCCAAAAACCTTGTGCGGTAGATGCTAAGATATGAAATACAGAAATTAGAAAAGAGAATTTTTCTTTTTATTTTTTTCAAAGGCAAATAAAATGTGATTTTCAGCTCACCTGGCTATTTAATTAATTACATATCTCAGAAAGTCTGAAAAAACGGGATTTCCTTAGGATTTTTTAGATTTTGGTTTCCTTTAAAAATTTCCTTTTCAGGGGCCCAAAATTTCCTTAAAATAATAAAAATTTCCCTTTAAAGAGGAAACATGGTCCCCCGTAACATCAGGGTTTCTTGATAGTTTTGGGGGGGTTTATTTGGCCCCAAAAGAACTGATAAAAAATAAGTATTTACATTTTTTTTACATGTATTAAATACAATGATTTTTAATACTCAAAATTATTTTTAAATACGTATTTTAAAAACATGAAAATAAAAGTATTTTTAAATGTATTTCTAAAAACACAAATATATTTAAAAAGCATTTAAATACAAAGTATTAAATTTCTGCCCGCTCTGTATATAATAATGGTAAAATCGGGTTTCCTGTGGGGAATAGGGGGAATAAAATTTGTAAAACCCTTTCCCAATTTTCCCCTTAGCAAAACAGGGTGACTGACCGATGATACACGGTTACCTGTATACAAAGGGGGAATAAATAAACCTCCAACTTTCTCCTCATACCCAAAAAAGGATGAACTGACCCATTATACACGAGTTACCTGTATAAATAGGGGAATAATAAACCCTTTCCAATTTCTCCCATTAGCAAAACAGGGGTGACTGACCCATGAAAACACGATTTTCCCGATACATAGGGGGAATAGAAATTTGTAACCTTCCAAAATTTCTCCCCATTAGCAAAACAGGATGACTGACCGATGTATACAGAGACCTGTATACAAAAGGGGAAAAAGTAACCTTCCAGCTTTTTCCTCATTTGTGTGATCGAGGGCCTGTCGAGAATGACCTTCCCAAAGTATACATACCAAGTAAACCCCCTTCGATTATACGAACAAAAAATCTGGCAACTCAGGTAAATAGGACGTAAGGGAGAACCCGATGCCAGTGCTCCCCTTGAGCGCTCTCCCCCTCCCCGGTCAGCGGAGCAATGGGATCGGGGCCCCCTCTAGTCCCATTTGACCTGAGTTTGGGAGATTTTTCTGTCGTATACGAAAATGGGGTTTCTTGGTAAAATATATTTGGACCTTCCCCAAGCAACGCATTCAAGCCCCAGGCAATACCTATACTGAAGCCCTCTTGTCCCCTATCGTATTACTCTACCCCGCAACCCCGCTAAAAACGTAACGTCGTATTTTTTAGATTTAGCTTTTTAAAGTATAGTATGATGGTATAGTATAGATAGTATGCCCCATTAATCTTGGTATTTTGGTTTAATTTTTTCATGTCTGTTTAGACGTCATTATAGCGTCATGAAAACGTATTAATCGCTAAATTTCAACATAAATTCTGTCGTCCTTTATATATACTCGGGGAGACCGAGGCGGGGGGGTGGTGGGGATGAAAAGGAAGATGTTTAATAAGAGGGAACAAATGTTGAAGGGATGAGAGCATATTTAATGGGTTATTAAAAAAATCTTGTGTTTAGGGGAAATTTTTGCTTATTTTTTTTTTTTGGTAAAGTTACTAAAATTATCTCTGGGACCTTGAAGGCCTGCATGTCTGGTTGTAGTATACATTATAAAAGTTGTGTGTGGGTGTGGTTGTGGTGTGTTGTGTGTTGTGGGGTGTGTGTGGTGGTGTGGTTGTATGTATGGTGTGTGGTGTGTTGTGTGTGTGTGTGTGTGTGGGGTGTGTGTTGTGTGTGGTGTGTGTGTGTGTGTGTGTATGTGTGTGTGTTGTGTGGAGAGGTGTATTCGTGAGTGAGTGAGTGGTGTGTGGTGTGTGTGGTTGGTGTGTGTGTGTGTGGTTTTTGTGTGTGGTGTGTTGTGTGTGTGGTGTGTGCTATATTTTGTCATTTATTTTTTTTTTATTGAGTTTTTTGAGTTTTGTACATCATATTGAGTTCTCTTGTAAAATCTGTGGGCAATAAAAAATCTTCGTATTGAATGTGTGTGGGTGTGTGTGTGTGTTTGTGGTGTGTATGTGTGTGGTGTTGTGGGTGTGTGTTGTGGTGTGTGTGTGTGTGTGTGTGTGTGTGCGCGCGTGGTGTGGGGTGTGTGTGTGTGTGTGTGTGGTGTGTGTGTGGTGGTTGTGGTGCGCGTGTGGTGTTGTGTGGTGTTGGGGGTGTGTGTTGTGGTGTGTTGGGGTGTGTGTGTGGGGTGTTTGGGGGGGTGTGTGTGTGAAAAGAAAGGGAAAATTTATTTCTTGGAATTTTTTCAGTACAAGTAAAAATTTTGAAGCCAAACCTAATACTTTATTAAAAGAATAAAAGTAGAAAAATAAAAATAAGTAAGGAAAGAAGTAAAAATATAAAGTATAAGTCGTAATAAAAAATAAAAACAAAGTATAAGTAAAAATAAAATTAAAAAAGAATTACAATGTTTTAAGTGATTTTATATAATATAAGTAATAGCCCAATGGATACTTAACATATAATCAAACAATCAAACATTGGGGGGATACGCCGGGGGGCGCTCACCTCGCCACCTACGACGCCATCCCGGGGGTCACCACGCGCGAGCTCCCATCAGGTCCTTTCCCCTACAAGAGCTCTCGACAAGAAAACAACTTGCCCCAGCCCCGAGCCTTGTGGGCGGCCCCCTTGGCCTTTTCCACGCCGGGTTGTCTCTTAAGATACACCCCAGGGGAAAGGGTCGGTTTCAGGGTACGTGCCACATGCCCCCTTACCCAATTGGCGCTGACGGACTATGAGGGATAGGCCTCGATTCATCTCAGGGCAATCGTGATTTTACACGAACATCCCCCATACCCCATATTCTGCGAAGACACTTATTACCAAAGGCTTGATTGTCTCTTTTAAGTCACTATTTAGTTCCGTCTCACAACCATAGAGTAAGACAGGATCAAAGCGACTTTAAAAATCCCGGGTCTTTGTCCTCCTGCCAGGTACCGCAACGCCCAAATTTTCTCCCCTGAGCGAGTCCATAAAACCCCCGGGGGGGTATGCCAATCCGCGTAAGATTCTTTACGTGACCCGCCCGTCATTATGGACTGCGCTACAAGGGGAGTAAAAAATTTTCCAAGACTCAATTTCCGCCACCGCCCCCATGAACAGACTGTACTCTTTTATCTAGTAAGTTCCAAAAACCTGGACCTGGCTTTAGCCAGGGCCTCAAAATCCCAAAGGTTTTGCCCCCTCGTGCAGGCTCGAGACCCTCCCAACCCCAGGACCCCCTTTCCCCAAAACGGAAACCCAGCCAAAAAGATTAAAAGCCCCCTCATTCGGG
>JACEEZ010007445.1:0-17575 GCA_016584305.1 Chionoecetes opilio
ACACCTAACTTAGAAGCTGTTTTAGCAAGAGATAGATGTGAGATTTCAGTAAATTTTTGAAGATAGAAAAGGGGGGCAAAAATAGTTATCTGGTAGTTTTGTGAGTAGATAGGTGAAGAAATTGGGTTTTGAGGCATTGAACAAAACAAGGTTTGCTTTCCCTCAATCAGAAATTATAGAAAGATCAGAAGTTAGGTCGCATCTCTCCGTGAATCACGGAGAGATGCCACCTCAATCAATCAATGACAATCACGGATTGTACGAGACCACCGAGCTAAAAGTGTAACAGCTATACAGTGTCATTAGTTTAATTGGCATATCTTATAGAGATGCATAATCATATTATTTACACTGAATGATACATACAATGTTATTGTACTTATTTTACATTGTGTACATTTGTACTTGTGACGCCATCCATAAATGAAAAATTATGAAACGTGTAATCGGCATGAAAATTATTGTCTTAACCCCGTGAGGCCCAGAACGTAGTTTCCATTGTAATTTGGCTACCATTAGACAATAATTTTAATTAATATAACCAATACGTTATAGATATGACCTGTTTAGTATCCTTGTCGACTAACTAATTTGATATATTCAGTCAGTAACTTTTCGCATTTTTTTGGCTAACAACAGTCAGTTTTTATAGCAAAGGAAAGATCTGGGCGTGAACGGGTTAAGGTGCTGATCGGGTACCTGACCGTCACATAAACGCAGTCTTCCACCCCAGTTCTTGGCCAGCCAGGGGGGCCATGTCCTGTCAGCTGCGGCTAGTTTTTTGAGTTGACGGTGTTCCTCTGTGACTTCCTCAGTCACGGCTGCCATAGGGAGTAACTGATTGATCTGAGGCTGATCAATAGGCACCCTAGAGAGGCCATCTGCGTGTCCCTGCAATTTTTGTGGCCGATGTTTGATGAAGTTGCTGTATTCACTTTAGCTAGACACGGGTTACACCAAACACTAAGTTCGCACACAAGTTTATTACGGCGGAAGTATGTATAAGTACAGCGGGAGGGAGGCCACGAGGAACACAGAAAGAAGGTGTGTGTGCTCTCTTTGTGGTGGCCGGGAGGTAACTGTAGGATCCTCGTCGTGAAGGCAAGAAGCAAGAGGAGCGCGAGGTGCGGGGGGAATCTGGGTCACGAGAGAGTCAGGTCAGCCGCCAGGTGTGGCTTGACCTTTAGGGGTAATTAGGCAGCTGCGTGACGGCCAACCTTGGAGTCACTACAAAGTCGTATTCTTCTAGCTCACTAAACCATCGGTGAAGAAGAGCACTTTCCGTGGACATGGTTTTCAACCCTTTTAGGCTGTAATGGTCGGTGATCACTTCGAAATGGTTGTTGAGCAGATAAGGTCGGAAAAGCCGAATACCCAGACCACCCTTAAACATTCTTTTTTCGTGGTGCTATAGCTCTTCTCCGAGGAGCTGAGGGTGCGGCTGGCACAGGCAATTATTCTCTCCTTTCCGTCCTGCCTCTACGAGAGAACAGCACCCAGTCCAAGTTGATGCATCTGTAGAGTATAAAGGGCAAAGAAAAGTCTGGGTGGGCGGCGATAGGGTGAGGTGCTCTTTGAGACTTCGGAAAGCTTGTCACAGTCGGCTGGCCAGCTCCAGGTGACCCCCTTATCCAAGAGACGGTGGAGGAGTGCTGCTGTATCAGCGAAGCCCCTCCGACAAACCTTCTGTAGTATGTTTGCCAAGCCGAGGAAACTACGCAATTCACGAACGTTGGAGGTGGTTGGTAGTTGCCTAGGGCCCTATAGGATCTGGCTGGATGCCACGGCTATCCCCAAACATGGCCGAGAAAAGGGTTACTTCCTCACGGGCTAGACAGCATTTTGGACGGCTTGGGCTTGAGTCCAGCCCCTCGGATCCGTTTAAACACCTCCCGAAGTCGTGCAGATGAATGGTAAATGTTGGGGCATATACGATGTAGTCATCCAAGTAGGCAAGCCCACGTTCTCCGCGTCAGGCCTGCCAGGACAGCATCAATTGTTGAGATGGACCGTACAATGCAGACTCCAAAGGGGGGAGTACCTCAAAACTCCCATAGCTGACCTCATCTGTGCAGAAGGCAGTCTTCTGCTTGTTCTTCTCACGAATAGGTATTTGTCAGAAGCCACTCTGTAGGTCTAACGTGGAGAACCATTGGGAACCGTGAAGAGCTTCCAAAGTGTCCTCAATAGGGCGGGAGTGCTTGAGCGTCCTCTTCTGTGACAGTATTTAGGCGCCGATAGTCCACACAGAGCCTCAGGACCCGTCTTTTTCTCGTTAACACCACAGGGGACGCCCAGGGACTTTCGATGGTCTGATAATCCCACGTCGAGCCATGGAATTGACTTGAGAACGTTCCTCTTCCCGGCGTCTGGTGGCTGTCGTGGGAATGGTTGCTTGATTAGCGGGCCGGGGCCCTTTAATGTAGATGCGATGTTTGAAAGGGAATAGTTAACCCGTTTTGTTCCCTCCTTGAGCGAATATGTCCCCATAGTCCATCCATTAGGAGGTTTCTTAGGTCACGGGTTTGAGATGGCGTCAGGCCAGTAGGGATATCTGTGGAGATCGTTGCGCCTAAAATGTTTGTGGTGGGTCAGTAAGTTTCCCTGGACCCATTGAGCTAATTTCCCATCCTTTTTGTAATCGTACTGGCTCCGCAGTGTAGTGGCAATGACGAAGGACTGCTGAGCCTCCATCCGACACAGTGGGTGCTGCCCATAGCCCAGGAGGAAGCTTCATGGTGGGGGAGCAGGACAGTTATATTGCTGAGAACGTCGTGATACAGCAATATTTTCCGCCGGCTTTTGGGCGGAAGGTCAACGTATTGAAAAAGATATAGGATGCTGGGAGTGGTTTGTCACGATTCCTCCCAGGCTCGCTGTACTTTCGCCGGCCAAAATTTTTACTCGGAGTGGTTTAAGGACGTCCATCCCGAGTATTCCTTCCACTCCGACAAACCCTCAAGATTTATAAGTGAAGCTCGTAATGCGTTTTCATGCCACTGCAGTTGGAGTTTGTCAGTCTCTCCAGCTACAGCTAATTTCGTCCCTTTGGCTACTTGAACAGGTGATGTACCTAGGGTCTCTGCATAAGAGGGTAACCGCCACCCTTTGGCCCATAGTAAAGTTGCTTGAAGGTTTACTATACAAACTGTAGGAGATTTAAACAAGATAGATTCCTGAGAGGAATAAATAGTGTAGAGGATTTTGATATAATAGCATGAACAGAAACATGGTTTGGGAAATATGTCAGGAAAGGTATTTGATCCGGAGGTCGAGATAGTGTGTATAAGTTATTTCAAAAGGACAGGTTAGGCAGGCGAGGGGAGGAGTTGCGCTTTATGCAAGAGACACATTGCAGTATTGTGTTAATAATGTTATAAAACAGATGACAGCATAGTCTATATGGGTAGAGGTTACGGAGGGAAACTGAGAAAAGGGGTTTGGGTTTGTAGTGTATAGGCCTCCAAACTTATGTAAAGAGGATTCGGGCTCATATATGGCAAGAAAAAAAACAAGGCTTGCAGATATAATGATATGTAGTCAGGTTCACTATGTCAATAAATTAAATTTCGTTCAGAATCATGGTAGATTAGCAAACCTATACATTTTTGGAAAGGGTCATGCATGAGGAATCCGAAAAAACAATGTTTGCATTAGATACCGGTATGGCCGCCTTTTTGGATTTTCAAATGGCCGCCATAAAATACCATATTTGGCCGTATTCTGCCTCTAATCCACCCTAAAAACTTTTTTAAAATATGCTAATCCTATGTTTTCAGGGACAAGAAACCCAATGAAAGTATCGAATAAGTGTTATGGAGAACAGTAGTACAAGAATCAAAGATTTTAACTTGAAAAAATCTGTCTTTATATTCGTGAAAGGGCATAAGAAATACAGTTATAATTGTTAACAGGCAGAAAAATAACGTCAAGATGTGTCAATGTTCATATCATCTTAGACAGGCATTCAATGACACCAAACATCCCACAAGCAGTCAGCAGCAGCATACAGGTACGCTGGCAATCATTACCATCAAATATAGGTATCCAACGACACCAAACATACACTGGCAGTCGATAACATAATAGCACTGGCAGTTAGTAACATCAAAACTTATAGCTAGTAAACGACAGCAAACATACACTGGCAGTCTGTAAACATACACACATGTTACAGAATATGCCATTTAGAGTTCATCTTCACTGTCCTGTTTTGTCATAGCCGACAATACAGTCCGCATCGTTTCACAGTCCTTTCCCACACAAGCAAAGGTCGGTGCAAGTTAAGGCATTTCTTCACTTGAGCACCTCTGGGTTGAGCAATTAGCTTTACAATGACATCTGACTAACTCGACAATAACCTGTGGTGCTGGTAGAACTTTGGTGGTGATAGGTAGTATGTGACCTTTGTCGCCCTGATGGTAGCCATGTTTGAGTGGGTCGAACAGCTGTTGCCAAAATGACGGTGGCCTGGCACCAAACTCACTCTGTACTCGCACACGTTCGATATGCTCCTCAAAGGGGACCAGTTGTTGGAGGCAACTTTATTTCTGCCAGATGTTTGCAAAAAAAGATGCCATCTGAGGTCAGGGATACTTGCGATCTGAATACCTTTTGGGCCCGTACGCTAAGCATACAAAGTGGCCAAATGTCTTTCACCCCCTGCGTTAGATCGTCGTCCCCTGGTAGTTTCATTAGTGCTTGACTACGTTCCTTTCAGCCTTGATGTAGTGTTGAAAACCATTTCGTTTACCTACTCCTGAGAATCGACCGACATTGTCTGCCCCAGTGAATGCGTGAAATACAGGTAACGCTGTTTCCTTGTCTCTTCCTAGCGCTCTCCAGATCGGCCCCCACCTCCACCATACCTGATACCATGGCCATCGATGTGTGTTTTCAGAGCTTGTCATAGGCGGTAACAGCCAGAACTAGGAAAGTCTGTATCTGGGGTGAAGAAGACTAGCTGTGCCCTTCAGGATAACGTTGGGATGCGGCTACTGCTAAGCTGATTTTCAATGTGTCAGCTTCTCGTGGTTGTTTTGGGGCAAAACTGCATGCTCTGGTTGCTTCTGGTATGGCCGATGCTGAGTATGATTAACTTAAAGGAGTTGCGTTATATTCCAGGTCGCCTCAGCAAGGTAAAGGTTAGATCAGCTTTCGTCTTTTCGTGAGATAGGAAAAAGACCCCTTGGTATATGTTTTATGTTTTTATCATCTGCAATCTGGTTATTGAAAAAGGGTCCTTGCCTTGTCGTCGTTTTCTTTTGGTTTTTGCTTCAATGGGTTGCCTTGTATGTGTCGAACACCAGGATAATCACGTCGGATCCTGCTGTCATGTTCATAAGGTGGTCGTTGAGATGATGACCCAGATCTTGACTGTGGTGATTGTCGCTCGGTTTCTTGTTTATCTTCTGGACGAGCACCATTCCATCAACAACAGCAATTTTCGTAGATGGTGAGTATCCAGATTGTGGTATCTCACATCGAGTGCGTGGGCATCACTGGGTGAGATTTTCATTTTTTAACCTTGTCATCAGCACCGGGTTTTGGGTAATGTGTATTGCTTTCTTAAGTGCCTTCCCAGAGTTTCCCCGATCGAACTGTGAAGAGACGCTGGGCCGTCATCCCCTTGACAGATGAAACATGATCTTTGGACAAAGGTTCTGTTGCAGAACGTGTGAATGTTGTTGATATGCCTGGTGTGCTTGGTTCCATTTCTGAACTCGTTCTTTTATGTCCCCGTTTTTTTACTGCATACGTTCCCGTGGACAGGAATGTTCAAAGGTTCCCTCGCTCGCTGCAAGGATATCTGATTGGGCGTCAGAATAGCAACTTCGATGCCACATTGTTTATTTCGAGCATTTTTTGTTGTGTGGATTCGTTGAGACGTCTTTGGAAAGTAACGTATTCTCCATCCTGTGGCTCTGTCTGCCACTACGTCCCGTAGTTTCTGGTAGGATTCTGTCCCGGGATTTAGGACAACAGTCCCTTTATTAGCGTTTTTCTCCTGACAGAGGATACACAGTTTTCCAATCTACAGACTCCTTGGACGTGCTCAAAGACAACTTGCTTCCATCAGGATTTCAGTCAGATGAGACATGCACTGAAAATACAGAAGAAAGAAACCACCATGGGTATACACCTCCACCAACATAGTTAATATTTCTATATATTAATGGATTTTTTGTTTTGTTTCAATGACAATATTTTCTGGAAAAAACCAAGTGTACAGTTTGAAGTCTGGTTATGTAACCAATGGATTCCTTGTCCCTGAAAACATAGGATTAGCATATTTCAAAAAGTTTTTAGGGTGATTAGAGGCAGAAATACGGCCAAATATTATTTTTTGGGGGGCCATTTTGCAAATCCAAAATGGTGGCCATGCCGGTAAACACCGCAAATGCAAACATTGTTTTTCGGATTCCTCATGCTAGACCTTTCCAAAAATGTATAGGTTTGTAATCTACCATGATTCTGAACGAAAAAACATAGTGAACCCGATAATGCGTGGTAGGAGATTTTAATTTTCAGGAATATAGACTGGGATTTTAAATTTTAGGAGATAACGACACAGAGGAATTGCTAAATATTATCCAGGATAACTTCCTAAGCCCGGCAATCAAGGAGTCTACTAGAGAAGATAATATTCTAGATTTATTATGACAAAAAAGGGAAGATTTAGTTACAGAGGTGGAGGTTGGTGGACTGTTAGGAAATAGCGATCATTGTGAAATCATGTTTTGCTTAAAAAGGAAAAATTGGAAAAAGAAGTGTTAATAATCAAAGAGTAACCTAACTTCAGAAAGGCCAACTATACAGGATTAAGAAGCACCTGGAGGGGATTAACTGGGGGTAAGATAGAGGGTAAAAGGGGTGTTTCCCAAAGGGCAGCGCGGTGACAGCTGGAAAGGCCAATTATGTAGGATTAAGAAGACATCTGGAAGGGATTAACTGGGGGGGTGGGATAGAAGGGAAGGAGTGTTCCAAGGTCAGGGCCGGGGACAGCTGGAAAGGGCCAATTATGCAGGATTAAGAAGACACTTGGAGGGGATTAACGGGGGGGGTAGGATAAAAAAATGTTCCAAGGTCAGCGCGGATACATCTGGTAGTGAGGGCGGAGCGTATGGGGATTATTAATATTTGTAATAAATTTTAATTGCAGAATAGAAAAAAAGTATTCCTTATAGGAAGATAAGATCAAGGAAGAGTGACCCGAAATGGATGACCACTAGTTTAAAACCAACATTGGAGTAAAAAGAAACATGTACTTTGGGTTTTAAAGGCTAGACAGGTGGAGCAAAGAACAGTTAACGTGATGGCGAGGACAGTGAAGAGATTAACAAGAGTAGCTAAAAACAATTATGAGTTTAAAGTCCAGGACAGGCAAAAAGGACCCTAAGGGGTTCTATCAGGTATATAAAACCAAGAAAAGGGGAAATTTTAGTGGGGCTGTTTAAGATTAGAACAGGGTGAGGTCTTAAATACGGATGAGGATATATGTGTAAAAATTTAAATGATTATTTCTTAAGTGTTTTTACTCAGGAAGATACACAGCCAATACTTGAAAGTGAACAGATGTTCAAAGGAAGCGATGGGGAGAAACTCAAAGATATTGTGATACTAGGGAAATGGGGGAAGAGGTATAGATAAAATGAAGAATTTTAAGTCGCCGGGACCAAATGATTGAAATGAAGTGTATCCCAGAGTATTAAAAGAATGCAAAGAGGTGTTAGTGAGTCGTTAGAGCACATTTTTAGGAAATCGGTTTAGATAGGCGATGTGCCTTTTAACCGTTATTGTGGGGGAAAAGGGAAAAATGTAGTCCCATATTTAAGAAGGGAGACCAAAGGGCCCTAAAGTCAAATTATCGAACAGTTAGTCTAACGTCAGTGGTAAGTAAATTATTGGAATTATTATGGCAAAAAACATTAGAGAGCACTTAGAAAACATAGTTTGATCAATGATTCACAACATGGATTCACCAAGGGTAAGTCATGTTCACCAAATTATTGAGTTTTTATAGGAAAGTTTATGAGACGGTAGATAATGATAAGGATTATGATAAATATACCTGGACTTTAGTAAGGCATTCGGCAAAGTACCACACGAGCGACTCTTGAAAAAGGGTTAAGGCTCATGGAATAGATGGGAAGGTTTTTTCTTTGGGGATCAGAGCTTGGCTAAGTGATAGGCAACAAAGGGTTACAATAAATGGTTCTAAATCTGAATGGGGACAGGTGACGAGTGGAGTTCCAAAAGGGGGTCTGTTTTGGGTCCATTACTATTTTTGATTTACATCAACGATTTTGGATAGTGGGATTAGCCAGTGATATCAGCAAGTTTGCTGATGATACTAAGGTGGGTAGGATTATTCGATCACAGTCTGATGTAAAACATTGCAGGGAGACTTAGATAAACTTATAAATGAGTGGGTAGTCAGATGGCAGATGGAATTTAATATTGATAAGTGCAGCGTTATGAATTTGGTAGAAAAAAAACCCTTGGAATAGATACACCATACGCAATGTATCGCTGAAAAGATCAGAAAGTGCAAAAGATCTTGGAGTGAGGGTGAGCCCAGACCTCCGACCTAGGAAACAATGTATTGAGGCTAGAAACAAAGCTAATAGAGTGTTAGGATTCATTACCAGAAGTGTTAAAAGTAGAAGTGCGGAAGTTATTCTAAAGCTATATCTGGCTCTAGTCAGACCTCACCTAGACTATGCATTTTCAGTTTAGGTCTCCAATTAAGGATGGATGGCCTTGTTAGAATCAGTGCAGAGAAGGATGACCAAAATATTCAAGGTATGCGTAAATTTTAGGTAACTCACCTTGAAGGTAGATGAGTAGATGAGTCAATGTTCACGCTTCAGTCAATCTGTTACGTTGGAATATTAATCAGGGGTTTTTCGTGAGGATGTAGAGAGAGCCAGGGTAATTGAGGTAGTATAATTGTGTTAATCTACAAAATATACACTTGACGAAATATGTAGCTACAGGGGTCCCTGCCTACCATCTCCGCTCTTTATCCTGGCTCAAGACCGTCTGTCGTCCACCAGCAGTGAGCCCGCACCCCTGCCAAGCAGGTGACAATTACTCTGTTTATCTATCATACATATACCTCTGCTTCATTACTAAACATATAGCAAGTAGCAAATAATGTTTCTACCATAGAATAAACTGATAATATAACTACTCTGTATAAATATCTATTAGGGTTACCATCTATTTAAAAAGAGATGAAAATATGTTTACGTGACATCTCTCTACTAACCTTGCCTGCTCTCTATCTTGCTGATTCTGCAGTAATACAACTGGGTGAAGCCGGCAACACTATGTGCCGCACCCATACCTACGTCTCTTCCCTTATATATGCCTTAACATCGCTCGGTCACGCGCCTGGCGCGCCCACGCGGCATAAGAAAATGTACCTAACCATGTTACAATAATGTGTAATACATGTTATACCTGTGAAGATTGAGCTTTTCCACCTAAAAGATACTTGCCTAACGTGATAGCTCGCTTGACACAACAACATAGTAGCTATAGTACATTGGGATAGAAAACTATGGGGTTTAGATAATCAGGAGAGGCATTCTCCAGAGACGCGACATACTGCGACTCGTCAGAGAAGGTATTAGTAATAAAAGATATTCTAGAGAATGTTAAACTCTGAAGAGATTTTACTTTTCTTGTAAAAGCTTCCTGGAAGCATAATAAAAACCAACACTTACCTATAGTGACCAGAAACCCGTTGATAGGAAGTTCCGTAAGGGCAAATGACAGTCACATGATGTTCGCTCATAAAAAATATTAATACCTGTGAGGGCTCGAAACGCGGAGGATCGAGGAATAGGAGGGGGAGAAAAGGGAAATAAATAAGGAAATAGAAGAAGAGAAATGGGAGAAAGAAAAGAGAGAATACTGAACGGTAGGGTAGAGAGAAAGACGACTGTTTTTGCTGACACAAGTTATCCTTATCAGCCCGCAAGGGGAGAAAGAGTGCTGCCCCAAACAAAAATTGCCGGGGCCCGGGGGATCAACTCACGCCGTCACCTTACACCCTTCACTTCATAACTGTCAGGCTGATATAACCTTTGACCCGTACCCCCCAACACACGCCTGCCTCTCCCTGAACACAGAGGAGACAAAGATCAGAATCTATATATCCACCGGTGTGGGCACCCCACCTTACTGCGTCGCGGTGACCTCTTATACGAGACTAGTGTATTGTCTAAGTGTAGCGACGAGTGTACGGTGTATTTCCCTTTCCCGGTCTCTACACGCGCCGGTATGTGACTGAGTTCACTCTCCGCTCCACACACCCCACGCCCTAAACCAACGCCCGCCGCTCCGCTTGCCCCCGGGGCAGGGGCTACTCAACTCTACGATGCCCCGAAGTCCTGCCAGAGCACCTGCCCCTGTGGCTTTGCCCCTGTGACTTTGCCCCTGTGTTTCCCCTGGGCCCTGAGATGACGGGGCCGCAGCGGGGCGACCAAGGAGCGCCCCGCTTTGCCCCCGGGGGGTAGGTACGTGCAACTCTACGGTGCCACGACGTCCTGCAACACTGCCTGTCCCTGTGGCTTCTTCCTGGGCCCCCGGGATCACGGGGCATTGGCAAGACACGCGGCGGGGCGAATGGCGGAGGTGAATCTCTACGTGCTATGACGCCCTGCTAGACACCTGCCCTGTGGCTTCCCCCGGGTTCCCCCTGGGACCCAGGGCATGGCGAGACGCACGCCGCAGGGTTTTAGGACCCCTTGAGCACCACAGGTCCTCCAGGAGGCTACGCAGCAGATGGTGATGTATTAATTACAGTGCATGACAGTGCGGGCGATTAAGGATACCCCGGGGAAAATGTAAGCAAGTCAGGGACCTCGGGGGGGACGGGAGGGTCGCCCCCCTGCAATGCCGGGGCGTTTACCAGCCTGGGGAGGCAAGCTCCCCGTATCTCCGACGCGAGGGGGCACTGCCCCGGTTAATGTGCAAAGTAAGTACTCTACGTACCTGGAGATATGCCCAACCCGGCACCTTACAGGTAGGGGTGCCGGGGATTAGTTGTCATGCCACGTCAGCGACCGATTGGATAGAACCGTAGCGGGTGGGGGGACCGCTAACAAGAGCATCACCCCCCGTTGAGCCCCCGCACTACCCCAAAGTGCTTGGGGTTAACATATTGGCGCAGTGAGTAGGATCCTGTCTTGTTGCTGGCGTGGTTTAGCGTAGATAGAGAAAAGATAGCGAGTGACACACGCGTTTTAAGTGTGTGGGTTTTTCGTGAGGGGTATGAAAATCTTAGGTCCACCACCGGTAAGAGTATGAATGTGTGGAGGGACTGACGAGCACCGGACCATGTGGTAAGCACGGCGAGCTGACTGCGCAGCGGCTCGGCGGGCTGCCGTGTGCCCCGGTGGATGGGTAGGTAACGCTTAGGACAACAGGGGAAAATCCTTATGAAGTGCCTGAGCGTGAAAACCATTTAGGGGGATGATACCGGGTCGGTCGTATGAGGAGGGGAAGGATTAACTCGGCTTCCTGGCGTACTTGGTGGCCGGGGATGATAATTTAAGTACCTGGCACACGATCTCGGTCGTATGAGGAGGGGAAGAATTAACTCTGCCTCCAGGTGGCGAGTGCCGTATCAGTACCGTTCCGGGTGGCCGGGGTTAATTAGTACCTGGCCCACGATCGACTCTCCCGTTCCCATCCTTATCTTTTACCCGGGGGGGATGCTCCCCGACTCCTGGCTCGAGTTCAGGGCCCCGTAGACCCGCGGGGGTTAAAACGTACCCGGCGGGGTGGATACGCAGCACACCGATCTAGTCAAATCAGCGCCCGGAGCAGCGAGGTATGGTAGGGTCGTGACAAGTGACCCGAGGTATGGTTAAGGTCCTCCCCGCGCTTGGTGGTGATAGGTAGGTAGGGTGAGGCCGTGGGGTTGATGAATGGCGATTCCCATCACATACTCCCTCTTCGGGGTCGAGGAGTGGCGCCCCACCTAGTAATCCCTCCACGGTTCTCTGGGCAAGAAGAGGACAGAAATGCAGGATAACCTACACCTACAGTCCGGGGGGATTCGCCCTGACTCCTGGCCAAAGTTCAGGCCCTGTAGACCCCACGGGGTTAAAACGGCGTCGCTTCACCAGCACAGGACGTCACATCAGAACATTGTCGGGGACCCTCCCGTCGCCCTGTGCCCTGTCATGTCATGTCATGTCATCTTATAATCCCGTATGTTATATTCTGTGTATTAACTATGATGTGGTTAGGATCGTGATATGTCTTAATTTTCTCTCCACAGGTTCCCATGAATATTATATATATATATATATATATATAAAATATATATAAAATATATATATATATATATTTTATATAAATATATAATAACTAAATATATATATATATTATATATATATATATATAATATATATATAATATATATATATTTTATATATATATATATATATATATATATTTTATATATATATATATATATATATATTTATATATAAAATGTTTAGGATTGAGATAGTAGATGGATTCTCCCTCCCCAGGTTCCCACGACACAAGGATCACAAAGGACCGCCAATTTTTGTATCTCCCGGCAACCGATCCCCGATTGCATCACAACCTTCGAGCTTCACCGAAGCCTTTCTGGGCCAACCCCCTTGACGACACACCATGGGGTGCGCATGTTGGTGGCGATCTCTCCTGCGCCCTGGACAAACGAACCTGCGCCCCTCCACGCTTCACCTGTAAGGATGGGCTTTGCACCGTTGTCCCCATTCTAAATGCCCAGGTGGTGCCTCGTCCACACGTCCTCCGCAACCTTCAGACTCCTCTGACCCAACGCCTAAATTTCAGGGATTGACGCCGACAGGGCCAAGCACGTCCCAGGACGGCCGTCTTCGTCGGATGGGGGTAATGTGAGGGTCGGAACGCGGAGGAACGAGGAATAGGAGTGGAGAGAAGGATAAATAAGGAAATAGAAGAAGAGAATGGGGAAGAGAGAGAATACTGATAACGGTAGGGGTAGAGAGAGAGACGACCCAAAGTTTTGCGACACAAGTTATCCTTATCAACCGCGAGGGGAGAAGAGTGCTCCCCAGCAGAATTGCCCGGGCCGGGGATCAACTCACGCCGTCACCTTGTTCTGGATTTTTCCCTTTACGCGAATAATTTTCACACGGGTAGACTCCCTTTTGGTTAGATGATAGTCAAATGTCCAGAAACACCATTTCAATCAATCTTTTTTCGTGGGGGAATATTAGTGGTTTCGTAGATGTAGAGAGACACTTGGCTTTTGGTAGTCGTATAATTTCTTTTAAAATACTTTTCGGCAAAAATACTAAAAAGGCCCCCGTCGAAAAAACCCCGCCTTCCCTTTGGTTCTTGCCCCCCTCCCGAGGCCCCTCGACAGCGACCTCCTGTCGCGCTCCCTCGAGGGGGTTTGATAATTACTGTTATCCTAAAACTTTTACTTTGCTCATTTTAACCTTTTTTAGTGTATGGTCATTTTGACCTTTCCCCTTAGTTACCTTTAGTAGGGGCCCCCCTTGGGAGTGTAACTCTACAGTCCTGGTTACTCCGTCCACCACCCACATAAGGGGGAAAAAAAAATTTGATTGAATAAAAATAAATGTTTTAAAAAAAAATGTTTTTGGGAAAACTGAAGATAACTCGTTAATTATTTCTAATTAAAAATATTCAACTTTTACTGTCCACTTCCCAACTGGTGACATTCATAAGTTATCTTAATTTTAAGCTTCCTTCCCTCCTAGCGATACGCACGCGAAATGCTCAAGTCGTTACCCTAATATAATTTCCTTTTTGGAAAAATTCAGTGCACTTTTCCCCCTTTAACGATCCCACATGTAATGCTCAATCGTTACCCTAATAAATTTCAAACTTGGTAACTTCGTCTCATGTTCCCCTTAACGTACGACTGTAAGCTCAAGTCGTTACCCTAATATAATGATCGTTCTATCCCACTTCCAACTTTTTTCCCTCTCACTTATTTTTCAATTTTCCTTTCTTTTCCCCTTTGCCTCACACGGCTGGCTGTGACATGTTGTGGTTGCCCCCTCTGCTATTTGTGAGCGTTTGGGCCCCCCTGGTCCGCCAACCGCATCCTACCTTGGGCCCCAGTATACACTATTAGCCCTGGTAACAAAAGAATCACCAAAAATCCACCTAACTCTAGTAACTATATATTTATAACATACCTTTACAAGGGAGGATAAGTTCACCTCCCAGTGGGCTTACCCACGGAGTCCGCTGCTACTAAATGCTAACCCAGTCAGCCCCCCTTCTCACTTCTTTTCGATACGTGGTAAAACTCCCACTGGCTTAAAATATAAGTTTAACCAGTGATTCGGGAATGAGGCGTGGAGGAAAATTCCTCGTTAGTTTATTAACTTATGTTATTTCTTCTTCCCCTTTTAATGAAATTTCTGCGTTACATAGCTTTTTCCCCCCCCCCCCCCAAAAAAAAATTTCCTTTGCCTCGTCCTTCATCAAGCACCTCCCTGATATCTAACAAAAAAATAAAAAAAATTATCATATACATCACACATAATTTATAAAATTTTTCTTGGGATTTTTATCACTCACAAAAAAATATTCATCCCCACATTCCAATTTTTCCCCAAAAAAATTTACAACAAAATGAGATAGTTTTTTCTTAAACTTATCCTTCCCCTCACCCAGAGAGATTTGACCTTTTGGGGAAATACTTTTTAAATGTAATGCCTTCATCCCTTAAAAAGAAACCTTCTCACTTTCTTTATTTTCAGGCCGAAGCCCTATAGAGTCGCGACTGGACTCTCCTTAGTCTTAAGGTTTTTTTTTTTACCCCCTAACCCTGGGCATGGGTGCGTAGGGAGAAATCACGACTGGATTTACTCCATCCCCTCAATATTTGGGGATAAGGCTACCCCTTTTGGCGAGGCATACATACTCCTGCGTCTTTCCCCCAACGAGCAAAGCTCGACCCAAGCCACCTTTGGGTCTAACGAAAACCCTAGGGGTTTAGTGTTCAGTGCAATCTGTGTGCACCCTCTAAAGCAAGATTTCAACCCTTTTTTACATTTTTTCTGGGGGCCCTTTATCTCTCTCTTTCTCTCTCTCACTAGAAAAAGTGGTGAAAATTAATCTCTCTCTCACGAGAGTTTAAAATTCTGTCATTAAATAAGCACGTATTCTTCACTGCCTCCTCTCTCAAGAGGGTGTTGTGTAAAAATTTCCCTCCCCATTACTCCACTCTAACGCAAATTTTTTAAGGGGTTTATATGCCCCACGACAACCGCAAAGTTGCTTTTTGTAGGGCGTCTAGTTCAAAAATGGCTTACCTTATCCTAACAAATCTAAACCCTAAGGTACGGCAACCTAACCTTACCGCACCTTTTTCATGACATCCCGCCCCTTAGTGTTAAGTGGGAATACAAACCCCCTATCCCCACATTCTCATCCATCCATTCCCCCAACCACTATCCACTTCCCCTCGGCACGTTTTTCCCCACTGCATCCACACGTGGATGTAGGTCACATCACCCACATCCACAACCTTTACCCTCCTACACACCCATAAAAAACACTGCATAGCGCACCCAATCATTTCATGTTCACAGCGGGTCGAGGTGTGCATGTTTCATTTGCCCCCTTTTACTACTCCCTTTCGGCTTTTCCCGGCCATCACTAGCTTTATCAGGTTATTTTCATGTGGGTAAAAACCGGGGCCCACTGTTTCGTTAGTACTCTTTCCCCCACGGTTTTGAGCGAAAATAGTCAAATCATTAACGGACTCTGTACACCTATCTCTATACCACCCTACGTACAGTTGTGTCAAGGTAATGGCCTTAAAAAAAATAATCAAGGGTTAGTTGGTCGTGGGTACGCGGATACCATCGAATGGATCCAACCCCTGCCACCAAAATGTCGTGGCATTTTGACCCTCTTCACCTTAGTTACCATTATGTGTGCCCCCCTTGGGGGTTACTACATCCTGTTTTCTCCGCTGCCACCCCCCACATTAAGTGGGAAAAAAAAATTGATTGAAAAAAAAATAAATGATTTAAAAATTGTATGTTTGGAAAATGAAGAAAAACTGTTAATAATTTTTAATTAATATATTTAATCTTACTGTCTCACTTCCCACCCGGTGTACATTTATAAGTTATCTAAAATTTTAAATCTTCTTCCTCCTAGCGTACGCACGCGAATGTCAAGTGTTTTTCCCAAAAAATTTTCCCTTTCCCTTGGTAACTTTTCATCGCAAATGTTACCCTTAACGATACGCAAATGTAAAGCTCAAGTCGTTATCCTAATATAATTTACTAACTTGGTAACTTTTAGTCTCATGTTACCCCTTAACGTACGCACATGTAAGCTCAAGTCGTTATCCTAATATAATGTATACGTAGTCTATCCCCCTTCCCAAATGTTTCCCTCTCACTTATTTTTTCAATTCCTTCTTTTTCCTTTTCCTCAACGGTGGCGTGACATTTTTGGGGTTTCCCCTCTGCTCATTTTTGAGGTTGGGCCCCCCGGTCCCCCACCGCCCCTACCTTGGGACCCCAAAATAATACAAAGTCATTTGTCCTGGTCAACAAAAAAAATCACCAAAAAAAAATCACACCTACATCTCTAGTAATATATATTTTAAACATACCTTTACAAGGGAGGAAAGTTTACCCCCCAGTGGCTACCCACCGGGAGTCCGTCTGCTATAAATGCAACCCGACGTTCAGCCCCTTTCACTTGTTTCGATCGTGGGTCAAAATACCACGGCTTTAAAAAATAAATTTTAAACCCGTGTCAGGATGAGGCGTGGAGGAAAATTCCTCGTTTGCTTATTGATACTTATGTTTTTATCCTTCCCCATTAAAGTAATTTCTCGCGTTTCATAAGCATGGAGCAAATAAGTTTTATTAGTAAACAAGCATATAATAGTACTACTCTATTAAAAATCTACCATGTTTCCATGTTTATATATGGTGGTTTTTAGTACATGAATCTCCAAAAACTACTGGGTGGGTGACCCCCGCGCACAGGGAAAGAGGGGACAGAGGCCTCTTTTAAAACCCCCGCGACAAATGCTGTGTCGACAACCCGGCGACTGGGGGGGGGGGGGGGGGGGGGCCCAAATGCCACACCAGTGTACACCACACCTTCCACCTGTTCTTATATTCTTCTTTTTATCCCCTACTAAAGCCCTTAAAGCCTTAAACCGCTCGGTCACGCACTGGCGCGCCCACGCGGCTAAAAAAGTACCAACCATGTTAAAATGTGCTATACCTGTCAGACCTGGAAAATTGAACTTTTCCCCAAAAAATACTTTCCTAAAGTGATACCGTTAACACAACAACAAAGTAGCATAGGACATGGAAAAAAAAACAATGGGGTTGGGGAAAACAGGAGGGCGTTCTCCAGAGCCGCGGGAAATGGACTCGCAGGGAAGTTTAGGAACAAAAGATATCCTAAAAGGGAAAAAAAATTTGGGGGGGAAATTTCTTAAAAAAAAAAAAATAAAAAAAATTTTTGGAGCCCAAAAAACCCCGTTTTTTTGGAAAAA
>JACEEZ010007447.1:0-12444 GCA_016584305.1 Chionoecetes opilio
TAAGTCTATAATACTTTTTATATGTGTTTTAAAACTATGTTTTAGGTAATCTTATAGACAGCTTTTCCCCGAAGATAACAGTCTATCCTTTATACATGTATAACATGATATACTGCGGGATAATGCCTTGAGAACTTCCCCGGGTCTTAGATGAACGAGGAGGCCTTGGCGTCAAGATGGCGTTCACCAATCGAGTTGTCGCTACTCTATATAATATAGGAACTCTAGTGTTATCTACGGTAGAGCAGCTGATTGGTATATATTGGAAATGACTAGCTTGCGTTTAATTCAGTATTTTATGAGAGAAGATGTGGTTGGATTTTGAGCGGGAAGATGACAATTCGTCATTGTGTGCACATTCACCTTTTTTTGACATTAAATCAATCAATCAATCGTCATTGTGTGGTTGTTTTGTTTACAGCTATCAGCTGTGATCGCCGAGCGGGCGAGCCCCGACAAGAAGCTGGCAACTGTTGTAATGCCCGTTATTCGGGAGAGATAGTATGAGAATTATTATCATATAATTCCCGGGTTATGTCTCGTAAGCAGTTCATTTTTTGTTAGTTTTTCGCGGGTGACCCCACCGCCCTTTTTCTTATCCCTTTTTTCTCATTTTCCCTTCCTTCCTCCCCGCCATTTTCTTTCTTCCTTCCTTCCATTCCCCCCCCCCCCCCCCGACATGCCGGTTGCGAGTCAAAATTCGTGGAATAATTATTCCGCGATCAGTGATAACTAATGGATTAAAATCTTTTCATTCTCCCCCAACCATCATATCAGATCAAGGAACACTCCTAGATTCTTAATGTCTTTCAAAATAGTCCCCATCGTTACCGATCACGTTCATAAATGGATGTCTTAGTAAAGTTATACGCTAAAATTGAAAGTCTACCAATTTTTCTAGGCTCACGTCCATACACTCTCACTTCCTGAATACGCGTTTCGGACTTTTGACATGGAAAGTAATCACACACCCTTCTCGGATATAAGATTAAACATTTTAAAATTCTTCTATATCAAAGTAACGGGTCTGTATTATAGGCAGGCCTTTTTCTTAGGTACACGAGTTTCATTATTTAATTAGTTATTTGGGGATTATAGCTATTCATTTGAGGTCACGCCCTAGACCATTCAAACACTCCCCTTTTATGCAGAGGGCCCTGAGAAAGCCTTTTGAAAACGGCAGTCTAAAACCACCTTTCCCGTAGGTAAGTCGCCCGACGTTACGCTCCTGTTTTCCCCCCCCCCCGCCCTTTCCTTGTTATCATATTGTTATCTATATTTCAAATATGGGTATCGATGTTTAGTTTTCGCTAACTAAAGGAGGCCTTTGCCCATTCCTTATAAGTTTTATTAACGATCTCAACCCATCCTTCCCGTGAGAGAGAGGCCTCGAGGGGGGTTGTCCCCACGCCTTCCTCTCCAGGCCATATGGTCTTGTGAATCCACACAAACAACTCATTAACTCTCACATTTTCTTTCCTATATATATATTCAATGTATACCTATAGTGCTCAAGTTGATACTGACATAGGGGGTAATTCTAAGAATGATTCATTGAGGAAGGTTTAATGCTCATTAGAGCTTAGCTTCATTTCACGGGAAAATTTCCCTATCAGGTGGTAAGGTTTTTCTTAATCCGATTAGAGTTTTTTCCGGTGTTGGATTAACCCTATATGTTTGTATGTGATCTCAAGCAAGAGCCTACTACTTAAGAAAGGAATAAATATAATTTCTTTCAAAGACAACTTTTTATAGTTTAGCGGTGGGATTTTTTTTTTTTTTTTTTTTTCTTTGTATCGGCCCAAAAAACACACTGGTGACTATAGCGGTGGGATATTATTTCCTAAAAATAACAGCAACAGAATCTCACCTGGGAAAATAAATAGCAAGATAGTCAAATTTCAGTAAATTTTCATATAGTAATCGATCATTATAGTAGGCTCATTAGATCTTCCCCCCTATAAACCAAACACCCTACACACATGAACCATGACCATGTGGCAGTGAGCTGTAAGAAGCCAACCGCCACCGCCCCTCGCCGCCGCCCTTCGCCGCGCGCCTCAGCTCCGCCGCCCTTCACAGCCGGCCGCCCCTCACCGCCGCCACAGCCAACGTCACTACAGCCTGCCGCGCGCCTCGACGCCATGCTCGCCTCAACTCCGCCGCCCTTCATAGCCAGCCGCCGTAGCCGCTGTTCCTGTAGCCGCATCTAGCCGCCACCCACACGCCTCGACACCACCACCATGGCAAAGAAAGGACGTGAAGCCGCGTCGGGAGGGAAGTCTTGGATCTCTCTCAGCCTACCCACTGACGTCGTCAGGAGTTACGCTAATAACCCCAGCGCTAAGAACATTTACATTATCGCCGCTGTGAGCGACATCGTGGACGCCACCTCCAAGAAGGGAGACACAGACTCAAGCAAGGATACGCTCTTAGTTTCCAAATCCTAGAGGATTTTTCCAGAAAAGAAATGGTTACCTTCTCGGTTGTCCCGTCGCCTAAGGTAGCCGACCCATACGCGCCATCTATCCATCCACCGTCTGACCAAGGACGCCAGCGACGTTTGCTGCGTCGATAGCAAGGAGCTCGACGACATCTGCTTCCGCACTCTCAAGCTTCACAAACCCGACCTACGGAGACCTCCTAGAAGACTAATCGAGGAGTGTTCATGCAGTTTTTAGTTATGCATTAGTTAAATTTGTTAGAAAATCAGGAAGAATTATTTTGAACATAAACTTTGGGAAAATTTATTTTTATGACTTGAAAGGTTATTACCTACTCGGTTTGGGGTAATTGTAGGTCAACCCCCGGTTTTTTAAACTCTTGGGGAAATCATCGAAAAGTGTTAAATGTAAAACTTGACCAGGATTCAAAAAAAATTTTGAGGGTCAGTATGTTCGTAATATATCCAGGTAGAGGTTGATTGGGATACCAGTCTCTCTGAATTTCATTAACAGACTCAGTCTGGTTGGGTAGTCTTCAAGGTATTTTAATTCAAGTTACAATCAAACGATTTGTGGTGTATTCAGGTGAAAATTAAAGCGAAAAGTGTTAAAAAAAAAATTTTATTGAGTCAGGGTATGTAGTTCAGACTAGTAGCGCATTTTCGTGACGTTCACCCCCCGGGTTCAGTCCAGTCCGGACCGGGTCAGGGGGAAACTGATGGTCGCGAAAATACATCGAGACTTGGCCCCGTCCCATTCGCCCGTTCCTATTGGCTGGGGGATCGAGTGGGCGGTACTGAACTGAACTGTGGAGGCGGCAGGCGTCCATCTTGTCAAAATCCTTTTTTCGTCCGCCTTTTAACCTGTGCTGAAGACTTTACAACTACCAGCCTGTGATACTTTAGTCTTATGGTCGGCCTCATGGTGTTTCATGTCTTACAGCACCACGAGAGCTCCTGGTCGCCTTCCCCCTGACCCTAGTGCGCATGCGCCAGTTCTCCCCACACTGGTCCAAGGTGGTCCCTGGTATGTGGGTCGGACCAGCCTGACTGGGCTGAACCGTTCTAGACTGCCTCGCAAAAACAGTGACCGCCCGGGGGCTTTGCCCATTCCCGACCGGGGCCCGAGCGGTCGCGAAATACGCTATAATGAAACAATTTGGTCTAGGAGATTTCTCATGTCTAGAAGTCGGAGCGTCTGGTTTTCACGGGCTCAGCCTGTTTTTAGTGGGAGGAGTATTTTAATTCGAGATAGTAGTACTTTCTTTCTCACTTCACGTCAACCAGCTTGCGGTGTGGCGGGCATTTCAGGACGCGTAAGGCTCTCGTTATCTAACCGAGAGTAGCCGGCGAGCACCCCTGGGACGAACCTTGCGTTTTAAAATGTAGGGACTGAGTCAGGATTTGACACCCACGTCACTACCCAGTATCAGGTTGATTGGGATACTTCCTTTCATTGAAAATTCGTGTAATCTAAAACACAAGCAGACACCCGTTTTCAAGAACAGAAAATTTCCATTAAATTCACTTTAAATTCGTCCCATACACACCTCCTCTTGACGCAGCTTTAACGGAAACAAACGATCCGTGAGTAGTTAATTTGATATTGAAGAATTTAATTTTCCCGGAGAATAACGTGTGTAATGCCCGTTATTTTGGGAGAGATAGTATGAGAATTTTTATCATATAATTCCCGGGTTATGTCTCGTAAGCAGTTCACTTTTGTAGTTTCGCGGGTGAGTCACCGCCCTTCTTTCTTATCCGCCATTTTTTCTCACTTCCTTCCTCCTCCCCGCCATTTTCTTTCTTCCTTCCTTCCCCTTCCCCCCCCCCCCGACATGCCGGGTTTCGAGTCAAATTCGTGGAATAATTATTCCGCGATCAGTGATAACTAATGGGTTAAATATTTTCTTCTCCCCCAACCCTCATATCAGATCAAAGGGAAAACTCCTAGATTCTTAATGTCTTCAAAAAAGTCCCCATCGTTACCATCACGTTCATAATGGATGTCTTAGTAAAGTTATACGCTAAATTGAAAGTCTACCAAGTTTCTAGGCTCACGTCCATACACTCTCACTCCTGAATACGCGTTCGGACTTTTGACTGGAAAGTAATCACACCCTTCTCGGTATAAGATTAAACATATTAAATTCTTCTATATCAAAGTAACAGGTCTGTATTATAGGCAACTTTTCTTAGGTACACGAGTTTCATTATTTAATTAGTTATTTCGGGGGTTATAAGCTATTCATTTGAGGTCACGTCTAGACCATTCAAAAAACTCCCCTTTTATGCAGAGGGCCCTGAAAAGCCGTGAGACGGCAGTCTCAAACCCATCCTTCCGTAGGTAAGTCGCCCGACGTTACGCTCCGTTTCCCCCCCCCCCCCCTTTCCTTGTTATCATATTGGTTTTTCTATATTTTCAAATATGGGTATCGAATGTTTAGTTTTCGCTAACGTAAAGAGGGCCTGCCCATCCTTATAGTATTATTAACGAGTCCCCAAAACCCTCCTTCCCGTAGAAAAGAGAGGCTTCGACGGGGGTGTCCCGCGCCTTCCTCTCCAGACCACATGGTCTTGTGAATCCACACAACAACTCTTACTCTCACATTTCTTTCCTGTATATATTTCATGTATACCTATAGTGCTCAGTTGATACGGACATGGTGGTAATCCTAAGAATGATTCATTGAGGAAGGTTTATGCTCATTAGAGCTTAGCTTCATTTCACAGGGAGAATTTCCCCTATCAGGTTGTAAGGTTTTTCTTATCCGATTAGAGTTTTTCCGGGGTTGGATTAACCCTTATATTTGTATTGATCTCAAGCAAAGAGACATACATTTCAATATGAATAAATAGGATGATGTTTTTTAAATATAGTTCTTGTGTTTATTATAAAAAAAACCCCGGTGATTTTTTCTGTGTTAGGACAGTAATTCCCCACACTTCCAAAGAGTCAGCCTTACTCGGTATAATTCCAAAGTATCAATCACGAACTACCAAGATAATCTAATCTTAATATTATCAAACGCGCCCAGGGAGTAACCCAGAGAACTTTCTCGCCTGAAACTGGTGGGAGCATCCCCTTAACTCACACCCTGTTCCCTTAACCTAAACCTTACCCCTTCCCCTTAATACATCCCCCATTTCAGTACTCTCCGCAGTGAGAAGTGTTCATACTATAATCACATAGTGAAGTCATAAGACTAAGTTAAATCCTCCATTCAAGTTGTAATCAAATGAAAAATCATAATCAATTAATATCATTCAAGTAACATTGACCAGTTATAAACTCCCCATAGGAGTTTCGGGCAACACACTGTCACCCGTTCTGGCGAGGCACGCAAACGAGAGAGAAGTCGGTAAGAAGCCGGCTTCTTACGGCTTTAACGGCTTTTAGGATAGCTAGAGCCAACCAGTGGGTTGGAAGGCTAGGCAGTGTGGCAAGATGTCGGGCCAACAAGTATGAAGTGGTGAGAGGACTATGGAAGGGTGTGGCAGTCCCTAGCATTGTGTATGGCCTGGAAACAATGGTGTGGTCTAGGAAGGAGTTGGACAGATTGGAAGTAACACAGAACAAAGCAGGCAGAATAGCATTAGGAGCCAATAGGTATGTGGCAGTGGAAGCGATTAGAGGAGACATGGGATGGAGCACGTTCAGAGAGAGGATAGCAAAGGCAGGACTGAGGTACAGAGCTAGACTGCAACGAATGGATGACAGCAAATGGGCAAGTAAGGTTTGGGACTGGAATATGTATGGGAAGTGGATGAAAGACTCAGTAAAAGTGGAAAGATGGACAGGTGAACTGGGAATGTTTGTGACAGGAGTGATGAGACATGGGAGTATGGCTGTATGCAAAAAGGAAATAAATAGGAGAGTGGAAGAGAAAGGGAAAGAAGAATGGCTGAGGGGAATGAGTGAGAAATCAACACTGGAATGGTACAGGAGAAAGGACCGGCCACGGTATGAAAGGTTCTATGATGGTGGCTATGGAGGGGATTTACTCTTCAGAGCCAGGGCCCATACTTATAGAGATTTAGGATTCGTCCTAGGATTCGTCCTAACCCTGCGTCCTAAGGTTCGAGGAAAGTCTAAAGCCGGCCACACACACACCGGCGCGGCCTGTCCGGCCGACGAAAAGGGGCGTGGCTAGAGGCGGCCGGTGTGTGTGTGGGGGGTTTTTTCATCCGGCGGGGCCTGTCGCAGCGGCCGGATGAAAATCAGTCGGCGCTTGAAAATACCGTCCGGCGCGGCCTGCCGCCTGCGTGTGTGTGGGTGCCATCCGGCGCGGCCCGCCCCTCGCTCGGCCAGATAATGACTAATGGTGAGTTTTCTAATAAGCTCACGCTCAAACCTGTTTCTCGCGCTCTCATATCCTCTGCCCTTTGAGCGTGAATGATCTATCATTTACCGTAAATTTCCTGTACTTTTTCGGGACATATCAGAATTACCCTTCAATACAACAACTGAAACAGTTCTTAATAAAAAATGTAGTTTATCATTTTGTTTTTCAGCACTTGAAGAAAATTTGGCAAAACATAGAATACTTGAAAAACTCAATTTCTTAAATCGTCATTTCATGGAAACACTGCACGTTCAAGCTGAATGAAGCTTCAGGAAGTATGTACTTGTATGTAAGCTTTCACTGAGTACCTGTTTTGGGTGTATATGTCTCTCTTACGACGAACATTTAACCAAGAAGTAATTTAAGTAATTGGCACCTCAACGAACAGTCCTCTATCGAAGACAATACATGGGTCTTGTTTACTTGTTGTCTTGAAAAAGAGCGGGCTGCGGGAACGCATGCATCCGCCGTTATCTGCCTCACCTGTGCCTTCCTGAGGAGACAGGTCAACTACCACGCCTGTAATAGCATCATAAGACATCACCAGGCTCATAGTGTTCCCCAAGGTATCCTCGCAGCCCTAAAACAAGAACAAAACAAGACTCTTCCCCCCAGCCGTGGATAAGAAGAAGTGACTGATATCAGATCCCGACATCGGGATGGTTTCTTCGGAGATGCTGAACGCCCACACTATTTCTTGGTTAAATGTTCGTCGCAAAAGAGACAGACACATCCAAAACAGGTACTCGGCGAAAGCTTACATACAAGTACATACTTCCTGAAGCTTCATTCAGCTTGAACGTGCAGTGTTTCCATGAAATGACGATTTTAAGAAATTGAGTTTTCAAGTATTCTGTTTTGCCAATATTTTCTTCAAGTGCTGAAAAACAAAATAATAAACTACATTTTTTATTAAGAAATGTTTCAGTTGTTGTATTGAAGGGTAATTCTGATATGTCCCGAAAAAATACAGGGAGTTTACGGTAAATGATAGATCATTCACGCTCAAAGGGCAGCGGATGTGAGATGCGCGAGAGACATTTGGCGGCTTAGCTTTGAAAACTCCCCATTGTACCAGTAATAATTGTATTTATGATAATATAGGTATTATATATGACGTATTATATATAGTATGACGTATTATATATAGATATTAGCTATATATGGCTGCACATGCAGCCATCACCAACAATTTATTAAGTCATTTTCGGACAGCGGATTCATGTTGTCACCACGGCGGTCCGACGTGTACTGTATATTTTCATGAGGCGGCCGGTGTGTGTGTGGGTCTCATCCGGCGAACGATGCTCCGCCACTTTTTGTCGGCCGGACAGGCCGCGCCGGTGTGTGTGTGGCCGGCTTAAGACGCGTCCTAAGACGGCGGCTTAGGACGAAGCGCTGAGCGCTACCTACATTTAGCAAGAGTCCAATTTGAATTTCATGAAATATCCCCTACTAAAAGTCATCAGAAGGTATAAAAATATCGAAAAACACAAGATTAATATTTCTATGATAATGGGCCCCAGACATAACTACGTCACGGTTTGTTTACATCGGTGCATTGTGGGGATAAGGCGGGGTCGCCGCGGGTGGACCTACGAAGGGAAAACTACGGCGATGGAAGAATTTCGAGTTATTTTGCGCGAAATTGATATTCCAGGTGCTATATTACAGTGCTCTGTTCTCGCTGACAACACTATAGAGAAGACCTGAGGTAATGGCTGATGTGCAGAGGCTTTTAAACCAAGAAAACAGAGTCACAACAGAGCCTCGTCAAAAGGTAAGCAACTGGTAGGTACGTAATGTGTCCCTACCACTTGCTTACTTCTTAATGAGACTCTGCTGTGACTATTTTCCTGGTGTAGAAGCCCTTGCACATCAACCATCACCTCAGGTCTTCTCTATGTTGTCAGCGAGCACGGAAATATAGCACCTGGAATATCAATTTCGCCCAAAACAACTCGAAATTTTTTCATCGTCGTAGTCTTCTCTTTGTAGGTAATGTACTATTCACGTTATGATAGTATTAAAATACCTTATTAATTGAGTTCCTTTTGTTGTCTTTCCTCATAATAAGTAGTGGTACATCATGGTTTAAGTGTTACTTGACGAGCCAATGAATACTCTTGAGTCTGTACCAACATCACCAACCTTTGCTTTGATTTATCTTATTACTCCATCCATAAACAAGTTGCATAACCACCGTGACATTACCCATCCTTGCTCATGGTATACCTGGTAACTGTCGTCTACCGATATTTTTCTCCCTACACAAATCGGGAAAACTCGCCGACGGTAATGGCTAGGTTAGATTTTGCTTTGATTATCTCATTACTCCATCCGCAAACAAGTTGCATAAACCACGGTGACATTACCTATCCTTGCCTCATGGTACCTGGTACTCTCGTCTACCGAAATGCTCGTCCCTACATAAATCAGGGAAAATTCAACGACGTAATGGTTAGGTTAAGGGTAATAATGGACGAGAGTTGCGCGGTCGTTTTCAGAGACACAGACAAATTTTTCTTGGCCTACAATAGGTGCTTGTTTTAATGGAGATAGTTTTTTTTTTGCGCAAACCCATTAAAAAAAAAAAAAAAAAAAATGAAACAACCTAATCTTATAGGTTTTAATGAAACCTAACCTAACCTTAACCACAACAGTATACCTAACCTAACCTTATAGGTTTCATTAAAACCTAAAAACCCAGATCAGTGTTTTTAATGGAAACGGTACCATACAATTCGGATTTAAATATTTTTTTGTTATGGGTTTGCACAAAATAAAACTATCTCCATTAGAACAAGCACGTATTTTAGGCCAAGAAAAAATTGTCGGTGTCTCTGAAAACGACTGCGAAACTCTCGTCCATTATAACCAGGTTAGGTTACCGTTAGGTTAGGTAAAGGTCAGTGAGGTTAGGTATTCATAATCACAGGTAAAAGCTTATTAGTTATACATACATACTCCACTCCATACACTCTTTAACCCTTCAATACATCCCACATTCCCTCCCAGTCTACTCTGTCATATGATTTGGTATTAGTCCAGATGAACACCGAACTCACGTTGGTGGACGAAACAATTTTTTTCTGGTGTGTTTTTATGTGTTTTGAAGGATCTGCTAACCATTTCTGTCGCAATTTTTTTTTTTTTTTTTTTCTTAATGTAAAGGTTAGTTGTTGTTTTTTATTGTTTTTTGTAGTTAGGTTAGGTATGGGTTAGGTTAGGTTAGGTTTAGGTTCAATTGTTTTGTTCATTTTTTGGGGAAAAAAAAAAAAAAAAAAAAAATTGCGACAGAAATGGTTAGCAGATCCTTCAAAACACATAAAAAAACACCAGAAAAAAATTGTTTCGTCCACCAACGTGAGTTCGGTGTTCATCTGGACAAATACCAAATCATATGACAGAGTAGACTGGGAGGGAATGTGGGATGTATTGAAGGGTTAAAGAGTGTGTATGGAGTGGAGTATGTATGTATAACTAATAAGCTTTTACCTGTGATTATGAATACCTAACCTCACTGACCTTTACCTAACCTAACGGTAACCTAACCTGGTAATAATGGACGAGAGTTTCGCGGTCGTTTTCAGAGACACCGACAATTTTTTCTTGCCTACCTACAATAGGTGCTTGTTCTAATGGATAGTTTTATTTTGTGCAAACCCATAAAAAAATATTTAAATCCGAATTTTATGGTACCGTTTCCATTAAAAACACTGAATCGGGTCTTTTAGGTTTTAATGAAACCTATAAGGTTAGGTTAGGTATACTGTGTGGTTAAGGTTAGGTTAGGTTTCATTAAAACTATAAGTTAGGTTGTTTCATTCTTTCTTTTTTTTTTAATGGGTTTGCGCAAAAAAAAACTATCTCCATTAAAACAAGCACCTATTGTAGGTCAAGAAAAATTTTGTCTGTGTCTCTGAAAACGACCGCGCAACTCTCGTCCATTATTACCCTTAACACTAACCATTACCGTCGTTGAGTTTTCCCTGATTTATGTAGGGACGAGCATTTCGGTAGACGAGAGTACCAGGTACCATGAGGCAAGGATAGGTAATGTCACCGTGGTTATGCAACTTGTTTGCGGATGGAGTAATGAGATAAATCAAAGCAAAAATCTAACCTAGCCATTACCGTCGGCGAGTTTTCCCGACTTGTGTAGGGAGAAAAATATCGGTAGACGACAGTACCAGGTATACCATGAGGCAAGGATGGGTAATGTCACGGTGGTTATGCAACTTGTTTATGGATGGAGTAATAAGATAAATCAAAGCAAAGGTTGGTGATGTTGGTACAGACTCAAGAGTATTCATTGGCTCGTCAAGTAACACTTAAACCATGATGTACCACTACTTATTATGAGGAAAGACAACAAAAGGAACTCAATTAATAAGGTATTTAATACTATCATAACCATGAATATGTACAACCTACAAAGAGAAGACTACGACGATGAAAAACATTTCGAGTTGTTTTGGGCCGAAATTGATATCCAGGTGCTATTTCCGTGCTCGCTGACAACATAGAGAAGACCTGAGGTGATGGTTGATGTGCAAGGGCTTCTACACCAGGAAAATAGTCACAGCAGAGTCTCATTAAGAAGTAAGCAAGTGGTAGGGACACATTACGTACCTACCAGTTGCTTACCTTTTGACGAGGCTCTGTTGTGACTCTGTTTTCTTGGTTTAAAAGCCTCTGCACATCAGCCATTACCTCAGGTCTTCTCTATAGTGTTGTCAGCGAGAACAGAGCACTGTAATATAGCACCTGGAATATCAATTTCGCGCAAAATAACTCGAAATTCTTCCATCGCCGTAGTTTTCCCTTCGTAGATCCACCCGCGGCGACCCCGCCTTATCCCCACAATGCACCGATGTAAACAAACCGTGACGTAGTTATGGGTAGGGTCCATTGCTGAAGACTACAACGAATGAATTCATCTATAAGAATAATTGTACCAGATATGCAACGTTCCGTTCAAAAGACACAAACATTGACATTGTCTTCGCTCTATCGACGAGAAAAGATAATATTTTTCAGGACAAGACTTTCATCCTTGGCCAGCTCTTTCAAGCAAGGAAAAATGTCCTATGTCCTGCGAGGGGAATTGCCTTTCAGAGCCTCTTGGTCTTTGTTAAGGTATAATTGAATGATAGTGACTTCACTTGCCTTACAGTGACTACACTCCATAATTTCAACTGACTAACTGAAGGGCGAAGGCCCGCGAAGGGTGATACAAATTTTAAAAGCCTTGTTTTAATTAAGAGCCCATGATTGGCTGCGGGGGAAATTATAATGGCCTTTGATTGAATATTATATTAGTGTTCCTGAGTGGCTGAAGAAAAAAAATAGTGGCTTGTCATTGGCCTAACTATACGGCCTCTGATTGGCTTGGTGAAAGGTGTGAAAAAAAGGTGTGAAATCTCTGAGTAACACAAAGTTTTCCGTGTGTGGTTCCTTGACCTGCATCGTGTGAGTCCCTCGCGCAGGTCACTGCCTCGTACAGCCAGTGTGATAAAGAGTTTTTGGAAGGGTGTGTCTGGTGCCCTATAGAAAACCAAAAGATATTTTTAATATATACATATTTTTTTTTTTTTTTTTTTTCGACTGAAGGGTTTTAAAAATTTTGTTTTGGGGGTTACATGTAAAAAA